>APFE031221630.1:5589-136188 GCA_000404065.3 Pinus taeda
ACCATGTTCTTGAAGTGCAATATTGTTCAACAAATGATCAAGTTGCAGACATCTTTACAAAGGCTCTCACAGAGGCGAAGTTTACTAAACTTCGATTTATGGTTGGAGCTCAGGAAGTTGTCACTAAGGGGGGATAGTCTCTAGTGCCTCCTTCCTTCTCCTACAGTGTCATATTTGTAAATCCTTCAATCCTATCCCAAGTTGTTCTTAAGGGGAGATGTTAGGATATTCCGACACATAGGAAATATTTAAGTATAACTTGGTCTTGTATAGAGTTAGGTAAAGTGTGTTTCTTTACTATGTACTTTGTAACTTACAATCCAATGGTCACGATATGTAGTGATCCGACGGTTCATTCTCTCCTAGGTATTACCAACACTTGATCCATGGCTTAATACCCGATTGGTCCATGATCTCTACTTAAAGAGCATGGAGGGTCATTTGTAGGTTAACTATTCATGAGAGAAGCTTATGTAAAATTTCATTATTTTATTAATAAATTTCCTGAAGTGGTCGTGTTGGCTCGGGCCATGGATTGTTTCCCTCTTTGAGAGTTTTAACCATGTCAAAAATACTGGTGTGTTTATCTGTGATCTATTTGTGAGCGGTGTCCTTTGGTGTTTTGTCTGAGGAACTTACCCTATAAATTCCTACATATGACACAATAGGAGAAGAAAGGAGGCACTAGAGCCTATTCGTATCAGAGCTTGGACCCAGGTTCGATTCCCCCGAGTTGCGTTTGAGGGGGGCGGGGGGTGTTGGAAGAATCATTGCACCTCTATGGAATCTGTAATTTCCACCCTGGAGATCCTAGTTATTGATTTGGAACGTTTACCAAAACCTGTTCAGGAGAGAATGAACCATTGGATCACTACATATCGTGACCGTCGGATTGCAAGTTACAAAAGTACATAGTAAAGAAACACACTTTACCTAACTCTATACTAGACCAAATTATACTTAACTATTTCCTATGTGTTGGAATATCCTAACATGGTAACAATCCATATCTCGATGTGCCTCTGAGATAATGCAATACATGCTTTCCTGCCTTCCAGAAGAGATTGGTTGGCTTAACCATAGCTTGTGAAAGTTGGTTAACACCATAGCATATATTGGGTCGTGTATTGACCAGATACATAAGCGACCCCACCAATTGTCGATAAACAGTGGCATCCACTACCTTCGCTGAAGTAGCATCCTCCTTCCTCCAACCTCCAGGAAGAGGAGTATCAACAGGCTTGTAGCCATGCATGTTGAACTTCTTGAGTATCTCTCAGGCATACTTACCCTGAGAAACAAATAGTCCATCACTGCACTGCCAAATTTCCAATCCCAGGAAATAATGAAGGAGGCCCAAGTCCTTCATCTCAAACTCTCGAGCAAGATCCTCCTTGCATTAAAGTATCAACAACTCATCTCCCGTTAAAATCAAATCATCTACATAAAGTACAATGATAAGCAACGTACCCTCCACCACAACTTGGTATAGGTTAGGATCGACCTCACTCTTGGAGAATCCAAGTCCAGTGAAATAATTGTCTATCCATGTGTACCAAGCACGAGGTGCTTGTTTTAACCCATACAGCGCTCTCTTGAGCCTGCACACATGCGACTCGCTGTTGAAGGTCTCGAAACCTTCGGGTTGCTCTATGTACACCTCCTCCTCAATGACTCCATTGAGGAACACAGTCTTCACATCCATCTGATGGATGTGCCACCCCATCTGTGCTGAGAGAGCAAGAATCGTCCGTATGGAAGAATACCTTGCGATAGGTGCAAAGGTCTCCTCATAATCGATCCCCTCTATCTATGAGAAGCCTTGAGCAACAAATCTTGCCTTGTACTTCTCCACACTCCCGTCAGCTGCCTGCTTCACTTTGTAGATCCATCTCGAACCCACCACTGATTTCCCCTCCAGTCTTAGGACAATCTCCCATGCACTGTTTCTGACAATCGAATCATACTCTTCCACCATGGCATCTACCCATGCGGGATCCTCCACAGCTTCCTCGAAAGAGGATGGCTTAGTCACGATACATTTTCTCACAAGAACCATGTATCCAGTGTACCGATCAGGTGACTTTCTCTATCTGCATTGTGCTGTAGGTGGTCCTACAACCTTCTCTGCATCTTAAGCCAGTCGCTCAGATTCTGTAGTGCACTTTCACCCTGTGATGGTTGGCGTTGCATGAGTGGTCTCTTCCACTCCATGAACTTCATCTTGTGGCTGATCCACATCCTGAAGCTCATCCTTAGGAACTAATAGTTCCTCATCTGCATGTAAGTGTGGCTCCCTCTCAAGCGAACACTTCATGGCTTTCTCCTCCTGAAATTTGATATCCTATCGCACAACAGTCTTGCGACTGTCTCGCAAATACACACGATAGTTGTGGGGCGTATCAGTGTACCCCAAAAATATCCCAACCTCTGTGGTCGGCTCTAACTTCTTCCTAGCATCCTTCGTCACATGCATGTAAACAGGAGAACCAAAAATCCTCAAATGGGAAATATCAGGCCTCTTACTAGAATAAGCCTCCTCGGGTGTACTCATGCCAAGTATCTTGTGACGACATCAGTTCTGCACATATACTGCAGTATTACATGCCTCCACCCACAAGTGAAGGGATAGGCCCTGATCATGCAACATCACCCGTGTAGCACCCACGATTGTTCTGTTCTTCCACTTAGAAACCTCGTTCTGTTGTGGGTTATGGGGAGCTATGAGCTCTCTTTGAATCCCTTCTGCATTGTAGAAGTCCTCGAACTCGCTAGAGATGAATTCACCACCATTGTCGCTCCTAAGAGCCTTCACCTTCTTCCCCGATTCCTTCTTGACCAATGCTTTGAACTCACAGAACTTTGAGTATGTCTCGCTCTTCTTTTGCATGAAGAAGATTCAGCACTTTCGAGAGAAATCATCAACAAAGATCACATAGTACCTGTGCTTTGCTGTCGAAGCTACTGAGAAAGGTCCACACACATCTGTGTGAATTCTCTCAAGGATCATCATGGTGCGACTATCCTTCTTGTGAAAGGTGGCTTTCACACATTTTCCCAAAGTACACCCCTTGCACTGATCTGACTGCGCAAGAGTGCCTTTAGAAGCCCAGTAAAAATCTGTTGCAGTATCTTCAAAGCTCCATGGTGAAGGTGGTCCAATCTTCGGTGACACAGCTTACTATCATCCCAGCTCACCACTCCTTCTGCCTTGCATGCCATTGCTGTGCAACCATCTACATGCAATTGATAAAGGTTCTTGACTCGAACCCCTATCTTTTGGGTTTCTCCAGTTGTCTTACTATGTAGAAAAGCCTTTCCCTTGCTGAAAACAACATCATATCCCTTGTCTTCTAACATCGCCACAAAGATAAGATTCTTCTTCAATCCTGGAGCATGCATCACTTCCTTCAATACGAAGGGTTTACCAGACTCCCTATCAAAGGAAATGGTACCAATACTGGTCGCATTATATCTACCATCATTGCCCATCTCGATGTGCACTCCAAGATCTTTCTCATCCAGATCAGAAAACAAATCTTGATCTCCTGTCATGTGAAAAGACTCACCACTGTCCAAGAACCATACCAATCCCATCACACTTGATACCAAGCATGTGATCAAGGAAAAATCTAGCTGAAACTGTGAGGCTAAGGCCTCTCCCGCTGCAGATCCAACAGCTTTCTTATTTTTCTTCTTCTGCGGAAAATTTGTGGCATAATTTCCGTGCTAGTGACAGTGAAAGTACTTCACCTTGGACATGTCCTGCTTCTTGCCTTTCACACCGGAATGAGAAGCTTTCTTGTTCTTCCCCTTGTTTGCTTTGGCAGTCAAAGCACAATTTTCTTCATCAGATGCCTTTGATGAAGATTCGTCCTTGGTATTCCGCCTGATCTCCTCTTGCACAAGATCCGACCAAAGTCTCTCCCATCCTGGCAATTTCTCCCGACCATTGACAGCGTCCTGATAAGAATGCCAACTCTTTGGAAGACTAAGGAGAGCCAAGCTCACCAAGTCCTGATCATCGACAGTCACCCCCACACTTCCCAGCTCATCCCAGCATTGGGTGAACTTCGTGAGATACTTGGGCATACTGTCTCCATTCTCACACTTAATGTTTCTGAGTTTATCCTTGAGCGCCAGCTTCCTCTGGTCGCTCTTGCTTTGGAATAAGTCTATCAATGCTTTCCACATCAAGTATGGAGAAGCCTTTCCATGGAGGCTGGATACACTGTGATACCTCACGCCCTCCAACAGAATCCTTCGACACTTTCCTATCTTCTTTTGCCAACCCTCAGCTTCAGTAGCATCAGTAGGTTTTGGGACTTCAACATCTATGAAATCCTTCAACCCATTGTCATCTAACACCGCCTCCATCCTATCTTTCCATGCAATATAATTCAAGCTACCTTCAAGGGCATACTCCAATCACAATTCGTTGAAATACATTTCAACTTCGACACCAAGAAAACACTGCTGCAAATTCGAATTCCACCAGTTCAAAACTCAACCGCTTCTGATCTAAAATTCGTGAGAACAAAGTATTTCTCATACAGAGATTGACTGTATGGGCATTCACTAGATATCTCACCTTCCAAAAGAAGGATGAATCCAGAGGCTACCTGGCCTGATTACACTCTGCCTAAAGAAATAAAATGTAAACACTTTCTGAATAATAGATCCGATGATCAACTCCGCTCCGATACCATGTAGAACTTCCTCTACAAATCAGCTAGCTCTAATACCATGTAGAAATTTTGAATAATATGACACTTATTCATAGATATTATCCTGATTATACACTATTTTCAGAATGCATGCATAATACATAACCTCCTCTACGTTGATCATCAATTTTGTAGAATTAAAAAACAATCGCATGCGCACATTGAAACATCAATCACACATATCAACACAGTATATCATGGGGAAAACATACAGCTGAAAACCCCCAACTATGTGCATATTATATTGATTGAGAACATGTAACAATACATAGTACAATACTCCTCATAAGTACTCAGTACTATCTCCACCTGTTACACACAAACTAGCTCAGATCTGAATCAATCACAAGCTCAAATCTCCTCCGCTGCTTGCCTGCCTTCACTGCGCAATACCTGCATGAGAATAGATGAGAATGGTTGATCCAAACTCATATTTCCCTTGTGTTTCACTACACAATCCTCATTGGCAATCTCAATCCACTGATTCTGCAAATCTCATGCACAACTATAGTCACAACTAACAGTTGTCTTTCCCTTTCACTCACCTCTAACACTTGTCTCCACTTAACTTTTCATGCACTGAGTTAACTGATGTATTCTTTAGTTGATTTATGAGTTAATAATTAGTGAATTAATTAATAATTAATTCACACCACTCATCGCTAGTGTATTTGTCAGTTAAACTAAATACAACTAGTTCAACTAAGTCAAACCGAACACAACTCCATCAACTCCTCAATCAACTCCACCAAACTCAATCACTTGAGTTATAACTGAAGTCCATGATGCAATAGCTCAACTAACCCATAGGAAAAGCGTATTTCCTTCTGGATGTGCCACATCTGTAGCTCGAACTGAAGTGCTGCAAGAGGATAAGATAATGTTTATAGTCCAAATATTATTAAGAGCTAATAATATTCGATTGTTCTATTTTTGACTGGCAGTCTAAAAATAGACTCCGCCCATATGTCTAAAAATAGAGGTCCATCTATTTTTACCAACATGACCAATCACCCATAAATAGCATCTTGCAACTCATAGACCATGATC
Organism: Pinus taeda; assembly: GCA_000404065.3. NCBI lineage: Eukaryota > Viridiplantae > Streptophyta > Pinopsida > Pinales > Pinaceae > Pinus > Pinus taeda. The sequence continues at coordinate 11,367 of APFE031221630.1, forward strand.
CATATGTCTAAAAATAGACATAGTCTAAAAATAGACTTTGCGCCAAAAATAGCCTGCGGGCCCACTAAGTGAAGGTGACTTCTTTTCACTAAGCTCCGCCATCTTGTTGCATTTTCAGCATACAATTGTCGTATTATGCCAATTAGGATCACTTAGTTAAATCAGAACAAGAAGTATAATACTAAAATAATTATATTAATAAAAATAAAGAGGGCTCCAATATTTTTACAAACAATCAGGATCCAACCTATACAATAAAAGTTTAACTTCTTCAAGGCTCCAACCCTAAATGAGAACTCTAATCCACATGTTACAGGTCATTATGTCACATTCAATCAAATGGCTAGAAAACCCAGATCAATCAACATCCTTAACCCTTTGTCATTATCCCTTTGAAAAGCCTTAAGTGTCATTTCTCCAAAAATTCTGAGTTTTGGGTCAATCAGCTCAAAAACCGTGTTTTTTGCCCTAGCACACCTTGCCCTTTAGTCCACCTATGATGGTCGCATGTTTCATAACTTAGTAGCTGCACTAACTGTTGGAAAATGTAACTAGGTTTGGTCTTCATTAAATGTATCTGAGTAATTTTGTAATGTACTTGTCAAAAGAACAAAGAAAAGAAATTTTATTATTATTATTCTGACTTATTAAAGCATGGGTTGCATGCTTGGGTCACCATGTTTTAGGTGAAATTCCCCATTTAGGACTTCTAGGATTTACTTTGAGTCAATGGAGTCAATGTACTTTTAAAGAGACCCTTCTTGGGCTTTTGAATCATGTAAAAAGATTAAGGATTGAGTCAAAAGTAATTTATGTATGCTCCACATCAAGTCAACCTAGAAGAGATAAAGTTAGCCTAAGGACATCATTTCCACCTCTCTTGAAGCCTATTAATAAAAGAAAGTCGAATTCATTTGGAGCACCCACTCTCACAAGAAATTTTGATATCTCTTGAAGATGAAAGAAGCGTGAAGTAGAAGAAGAAGGGGAAATAAATGTGAGTTGGGTGGAGTCTAAGGAGAAGAAGAAAAACTAAATTTTGGTGCCTCTCTCTCTTTTTTTCGTGCCCTAGTTTGGGAGGTAGGATTCTTCCAAGATATGTTGATGTCAGAAGTTTCCTGATGTAGAAAGCTACTACATAGTCGAAGTTGTTGGAAGAGAGGTCGAAGATCTGAAAGGTTGACTTGGTGTGGAGGGAAGGTTTGTTCTTTGTCTAGGGTGAAGAGTCCTAAAGAATACTATTGAAAGGAAGATAATTTTGATTGGGCTTTCCCCTCGAGGGTTTTTTCCCTGGCATAGTGCCTATATCTATTGTCCATTGTTTTATGTGCTTTTGCTTTGCTAATTGTTTGATGAACTAAAGAAAGAAGATATAAAGAAAACTTAATAAGAATTCAAGAACATCACAATTATTTATCAAGTATAAGAAAATATTTCTGCCTTTCTAATTTTCTAACATGTTATCAAAGCTTTGGTGAAGAAAGAAGAAAAAAGCAGTCTGAAACACATAATCAAGGAACCATTCAAAAGGGTTATTTTAGGGAAGAAGTCCACTAGATTCAAGGAATATGTTTAACACAATCAATGGAGAGAAAAAACTTGAAGGAGCCTCAACCTACCGGTCTTGGAAGAAGAGGATTGACCTCATCCTTGAAAAAAACAAGGTTCTAGACTTGGTAGAAGGAAAGTAAAGAAGACTATACAAGACTCCAATGATGTTGACAAAGTAAAATTCAGGGAACTAGAATTAGTAGCCATGACTCTAATGGTAGAACATTGGTCAAGTAGTAAGTTTTAAAAATGAACTAAGGACCACAAAGAGGACTAAAGAAGATATAGTGACCTCCTTATTTATGAAGATAGAAAGAATCAAAGATGATATTTTGGCCATTGATGAAATTGTTCCAAACAAGAAATCATGATCACTGCTCTATTAGGATTGCCATCTACTTGGGGTGAATTTGTTGTAGGTCCTAACAGTTGGAAGGAAGCTCCCACTTTTGAAGAAATATGCATTGCTTGCAGTTAGGAAGAATTGAGGAACTCATTAGTTGTCAATTTTGAAGATGTTTCAAATGCCTACATTGCTCAATTTAAGGAAAGAAATAAAAAGGACCAAGGAAGAAAAGTGACATGTCTAAGGTAGAATGTTATCAATGTCATAAGAAGGGTCACTATAGGAGTGCTTGTGCCGACAATACAAGAAACAAGAAGAGATAAAGAGATCAAGCTAATGTTGTTGAAGAAGAAGATCCAAATGAAGTCAAAACCGAAGAATCTGACATAAGGGTCTTACACTGCTAAGTCCTTTTCTTTTAGTCTTAGTTATTCTATTTTTCATTTTCTATTTTTGATGTTTTAGAATCTATAGGTTGGATATCATTTTGGGATTCAACTACATTAAGTAAGTCATTCACGTATGACCATTTCCATGAGAGGTAGTTGTAACTAAGTAATTTCTCATGACTTTTGAATAGCTCACTTAACACTCATTGCATTGCGTGATGCTCACAGGGGTGAAAAAGTGGGATTGAAACTAGTGAAATGAATCACATAGTGTCAATCATCACTTCTGGGGCTTGCACCCGATAAACCAGGACTTCCCAGGAGGTCACCCATCCCAGATCGCCTTTGGCTCAAGCACGCTTAATTGTGGAGCTTTCCCTGCAATCAATCCCACTTAGTTTGCTAGCCCATTTGCAAAACCTTAGCAAGTATTGTGCCTCATGAACCATTCAAGTAGAGATTGCTTCAATCTTTTTGAATTTAAGTATTAGGGGGTTTACGCAATGCATTATATTGGATATCATTTTGGGATTCAACAAAGTTAAGTAAGTCATTCACGTATGACCATTTACATGAGAGGTAGTTGTAACTGGCTAATTTCTCATGTTTTTTGAATAGTTCACTTAGCACTCATTGCATCAAGTGATGCTCACAAGGGTGAAGAAGTGGGATTGAAACTAGTGAACTGAATCACATAGTTTCAATCATCACTTCCGAGGCTTGCACCCAGTAAACCAGGACTTCGTAGGAGGTCACCCATCCTAGATCACCTCTGGCTCAAGCGCGCTTAACTGTGGAGTTTTCCCCACAACCAAGCCCAGTTAGCTTGCTACCCCATTTGCAAAAACTTAGCAAGTATTGTGCCTCATGAACCATTCAAGTAGAGATCCCTTCACTCTTTTTGAATTTAAGTATTAGGGGGTTTATGCAGTGCATTATATTGGATATCATTTTGGGATTCAATTGCGTTAAGTAAGTCATTCACATATGACCATTTCCATGAGAGGTAGTTGTAACTGACTAATTTCTCATGATTTTTAATAGTTCAATTAGCACTAATTTATAGGTTTTTGGCATGTTTTCGGAAAAAAGATTGTTTGTTTTTGTAAGTTTATAGGTATCCCTCAAGATTTAGAGGGAGCCCCCAACAACTCCCAAAGATAAGTATCTCATTTCCTTTCAGTTTTTGGTTAAATGTACTCATTTAGTTTTGATTATACCACTCACCATTCTCCCTTTATTGTCTTGATTAGGAAAAAATCTGTTATATTCTAAAAAAAGTATGAAAGAGGACCTCTCAAGACAAGGTTTGTCAAGGAACAAAGGTATGCTTTAAAACATGTATTTATTTGTAATAAATGTTTATTAATTTGACAATCTATTACTAACATTGTTGTGACTAGCTATAGTGAATTATATTGATTCTTATTTTTGGTGATTCATTACTTGATAAATCTAACCCACTCCTATTCTTAACTGATTTTATAGAACCCTAGACAGGTTCTCTAGAAAACCTAACCTAAGGGTATGCTAATGTGAATTTTTGAAACCATAAATTGCTTAGGGTTATTGAGAAATGTTATTTGAAGTTTCTATTCATGATTTCATGTTTGGGATTTTGGTATGATCAGGAAAAGCTAACTTGTTAGGATTGAATGATAAATTCTAAAATCCCGAACCTTCAAAATTTTTGGTAATATTTGGTTTGCTATGTTCCTATTTTGAAACCCTAACTCATTAGGGTTTGGTGGAATGTGTAAGCAAGACCCTTATAATGTCTTAGAAATGATTTCCTTGGTATGTGTGTGTTTGTTTGATCTAACCCTAGTCTAATATGTTGTCTAACTCTTATTGATCTTTGTGAAATTGGGTTTGAATAACACATGATATGAAATGTCTATGCATGATTATGAATTCCTAGATGTATGAGTTAACCTATTTTTTGGTATTCATGAATCCTAGGGTTTCGAATTAAGCTCTAGTAAACGTTTGTCTTTCTAGGATGATAGTATTTGTGAAATTCTAGGGTTTTGGAGTTGAAATTTGGTAGAAGTAAAAATATTTGGTGATTTGAGATTTGTGTAATATTGATGAAATATGAGTTTTATTTGGGATTGATGTTTGATTGAAAAATCTAGCTTGTAACTAACCATAGTAGAAGTTGGTCAAGCTAGGGACTAAGATGTGATTAGTTGATTAATACTCTTGTATGAAATCTAGGATTTTTATGAAACCCTAGTGGAAGTATAACATATGAATTATGAAAGTTGTTAGATTCCTTGCAAATCTATATTTGTTTGAATTGTTTCTAGGGTTTTCTATACATTGTAGTAGGGTATGTCACACCTTTGAAAGAAACATTGAAACCTTAGATGGAATGAAAGTTGTTATGAAGTAGTCTAGACTCTATGACAAAGTCCCTAGAAAGATGTTGAAGAATATGTGTTTCTTGTTTAAGATTGAGTATCTGATATACGTAAGATTGAAATGCTTTCATAATTGCTATCTTCATGCTTCTATAGTTTTGGTTGTACTTGCTATATACGGTGTGTAGATACACAATCTTCAAAATGGTGAAGATGTCTATTGATGTGTAAGCATGATGGGGTTGATTATAACTCTGATGAAATGGTTGGAAGCCATGAAATATTCTCTGATGATGAAAATAGAAGAAATCTCCCTTAGATTAAGAGGGAGTATGGATAAAGAGATGTTCCCTAGTTGAGAGGGAGGGCATAGCTTGGTTTTGATTGAAGAATGAATTTCAGAGAATATGTTGTTGCATGGGAAGTAGGAAAGGAGAGTGTATGAATGAGGAATATTCTGTCTGAGATTCGGTTAATATTCCTACTATGAAAAGTTGAGAAGAAACATCAAGTTATCTGGAAGACACCATAGATTTGTATTTGATTATGTACATATGAAAGTATATTATTGATTAGGGTTGTGTTTTTATAAGTGAATCTCTCAATGGTGTTGATAGCATGATGGTTACCAATCATTTTGATTGGGAGATATTGGTTATCCTTAATCTGTTGGATTTAGGAATGTTGAGGCTTTGTGAGTGAAGCATTTCTTGGGAGGAAATTTGGTTAACGCTTTGTGTTAATGTCTAGTCCTTGAAGTTGGAAAAGGTAGTGTTGATTATAGAGCTATGTTTTTGGATACACACCTGGATCTTTGGATTAATGGTTAGAAAGTAACCCGAATGATACATAGAGAGGTTGAAAGTTTGAATCCATCTTATTCTCACCCTGATAGATTTCCCTAGTCATGGATCTAATCTGTGGCATTACAGTGCCTAAATTGTTGAGAGACCAATGGATAGATTACCTTGGCCAAGAATCTAGCCCATTGCATTGCAGTGCCTACAGTTATTCATGGTTCATATAGTTGAGATCTTCCTTGTACTTGTATATGATGATTACCTCTCTAGTTAAGATGGAGTGTTGGAAAATGTAACTAGGTTCAATTTTCATTAAATGTATTTGAGTCATTTTGTAATGTACTTGTCATAAGAATAAAGAAAATATTTTCTATTATGATTATGATGTATTAAAGCATGGGCTTCATGCTTGGGTCACCATGTTTTAGGTCAAATACCCTATTGAGGACTTCTAGGATTTATTCTGAGTCAATAGAGTCATTTTACTTTTAAAGAGGCCCTTCTTGGGCTTTTGAATCATGTAAAAAGGTTAAGTATTGAGTCAAAAGTAATTTATGTATCCTCAACATCAAGTCGGCCTAGAAGAGTCCAAGCCAGTCTAAGGACATAAATTTGACCTCTCTTGAAGCCTACAAATAGAAGCAAGTTGAATTCCTTTGGAGCACACACTCTCACAAGAAAATTTAATATCTCTTGAAGCCAAAAAAGTGTGAACTAGAAGAAGAATGGGAAAGAAGTGAGAGTTGGGTGGAGTCCAAGGAGAAGAAGAAAATGAAATTTTGGTGCCTCTCTCTCTTTATTTTGTGCCCTAGTTTTGGAGATCAAAGTCTTCCAAGGTTTGTTGATGCCAGAAGCTTCCTGTTGCCGGAAGATGCTACATAGGCGAAGTTGTTGGAAAAGAGGTTGAAGATTTGGGAGGCTGACTTGGTGTGGAGGGAAGGTTTGGCCTTTTTCTAGGGTGAAGATTCTTAAATAATGTTATTGAAAGGAAGAGAATTTTGACCCCTTGAGGGTGTTTTCTCCCTAGCATAGTGCCTATATCTGGTGTCCATTATTTTATGTGCTTTCGCTTTGGTAATTGCTTGATGAACTAAAGAAAGAAGATATAAAGAAAAATTACTAAGAAGTAAAGAAAATCACAAGTAATTATCAAGCATAAGAAAATATTTCTTCCTTTCTGGTTTTCTAACACTAACAAATGCATGTTGTTCTCCTCTGCATGTGTGATGGTTCTATAATTTTAGCAAACACATAAAAAATACGAAACTTATCCTTCTAGAAGATTCTATGGTGGTTTTAATAATTTACAATTGATAGAGATCTTGAATTCATTCTCTAGAGATATTATCTCTTATGCTTAGATATTATCCTCCTTCATATGTGGATCTCAAGCCTAGATTGGTAAATCCTAAACTACCACTTTACCCTATAAACTCATTTTCTCCCACAGAGTCTGGGTTGGATTTTGGAGATTACTAGTGTCATCATGTTGCTACGTTGAGTTTAAGCACGGAAGGACTAGAGAATTGGGGAGACATATACAAATTCAAGAATCTATAAATGGTTGTAACTCTCTCCTTCATTTATTAATACAAAAAGAATTATGTTTCCTATACTTGTATTATGTTGATGCTTATGTATTTCAATGCCTTTTGACTCATTTATTATAGACATTAGTTTATGTTATCTGGAGATTGTATATCTCTTGCTTATTTTAGTCATTTTGCATATTACATTTATAACACATGGAGCTAGAGTTGGATCTTACAATAAAGGAGTAGAGGAGGGCTTACTATAGATTCTAGGTAGGTCTTTCTTCTGTATTCTAATTTCTCTAAGGAAAACATAGATCTTTTTGCCCCTATGGTTTCTAGATCAGGCCACTAGATTTAGGGAGTTTCCTTTTGTTTGTATAATATAATTTTCCTCATAACAACTTGGTGACCATACTAGGGAGCGTTATTTCCCTTTAGTGGTTTCCTTGGCCTGGCTATTTTTAACCTTTTAAAGTGACCTAAATTGACTTGTTCATACAGTAATTGGCTTAAAGAAAACATAATTTTGAGGTTGGTAGATATTTTGTGTGATCCAAAAGGTTTTCTTGAGTCTTTGAACGTGTTTGTGTCTCTTTAAATCCATCATTATGTTTACATTTGAGTTTGAGTGCCTTAGATAAGAGTTAGTTTCATTTTTCTTTCTTCTCATCAATTAGGTTTTATGAACTCTTGGCTTGAATGTTAATTAGATAAAATGGAATTTTCATATTTTAGTTGCAATATTTTTGAGTTATTTTGGTCAATATTCTAGCTTCATTTTCATTTTCATTGCATTTGAAATTGAAAAGCAGAAGAAAAGAAAATTTTCAGTTTCTTAACAATTTTTTAGTTTTTTTTTCCTTCAAAAGTTCTTGCTTCAAGGTCTACTATTAAGTTATCCATAATATTTTGAATAAATGTATTCTATCCTACTCAAAAAATGTTTTTGAATATACAACAAGATGTGTTCAAAGAGGATGCTCCAATATTTTTATATAATGCTCCAAAACTTCTTCAAGTACACTCAAGGTTTGTAGTCTACCCAAAACAATTCCAACAATGGTTGAATATCCTTCTTTCCTTGGGTGCAATATCTATTAGAAAATTTGTTAAGTCCCTATACTACAACTGTAGCCCATTATTGTTATTAGTGAAACCCCCTTATTGTATTTTTGTGCCCATGTAGTCCCCATATTGTTATTATTGTGCCCCATAGAATCCCACTATTGTTATTGTTGTGCCCTTACAATATTATTGTGACGTAGGCTTTGATTATATTGTGACCCCTTAGACTCCTACATATAAAAAGGAGGTATTTTCATTTGTATCATCTAATAATTATTCATTTGTGTAATTTAAAGTGGGTTTTCCCCTCAAATAGGCTAATTTTGAAGTCATTGATCTATCTTTTCTTCTATTTTGTGAGTTGGTTGCATAACATTTGGTATCAGAGCTTTGGATTCTAGGTTTTGCTGCTTCAAATAGGTCATCATGGAGTTTTCGCTATAACTTTTTTTTATGAATCTTCGGAAGCTGAAAGTTAAACCACGTGGATCCAAAATCTTGGTGAACCTCATGTACAAATTTCAAATCTTTGCAAGCTACTTTTTCAGAGATATGATCTGAGGAAGTTAGGGTTTTTGTAGGCTCTGGAATTACATCTCAAACAAATGACCTTGGAAAAATCGTCATAACTTTGTCTAAGCATTGGATTCAAATTTCATAAAAATAGATAGAAATAGGATGCACTTAGTTTGTTGGGTATTATTTTTAGGACCGAAGGCCAAAACAGTGACACGTGACATTTTGTACAAGTTATCTCTAATGAACTAATATATAATTAGTTCATCGTGGTATATTGAGAATAACTATTTCTTAAAGAATCCAATCTCGATCAGACTTGTGGGTTTGGAAAGAGGACTCCAAGAGATACGACAAGACTAAATTTTAGACCTTGGAGATCCAAAATTACAGGGATACAACAGATTCAATATTGAGCTCCTACAAAGCTAAAAAAAAAAATGTGTAGTTTTTAAATTTGCATATGTTTTGCTTGAAAAAATAGTTTGAAGTGATTCGAAGGGAATAGTGAAGCATAATTATCATTAATTTATGCCTCTAATAAAGAACATGGAAACACGTAGTAAGAAACCTAAAATCTCTACTAGGACACATGAAGAAGAGCAAGAAATACAACATGATATATCAAAATTGTGAGACCAAGTGCAACACATTTCACTCTTGCAAAAAGTAACAAATATTGAATTGAAAGCCATGATGAATGTTAAGATAGATGTTGTAAAAAGGAACATGAGAGTTTGAATGATGGTATAAAAGCAGACATGGAAGCAATGATGAATGTCAAGATAAAAGGGTTAAAGGAAGGTTTGGCAAAGTTGCTAGAAGAAAGGTGTCCTAGTGGTGACAAGGCAATCCATGAAAATCATGATGAAGACAAAAAGAATATCAAGTATGATTTTAGAGACTCCAATGTGGGGTTTAAGAACCACCACAATCCAAATATAGATATGATTAAGTTTGATGGCAATAATTTGGTAACTTGGATACTACAAATGGAGCAATATTTTGACCCACATGATGTCCAACCGTCACAAAAGGTACGTATTGCATATTTATATTTAGAACCCAATCAGTTTGTATGGTATATATGGATCTATTCTCATTAACCACTTATCACCTGGTCAAATTTTATGGAGGAAATAATAGCATGTTATGAAGACAGAAAGAGCAACACCTTCTTTAGACAATTGATAAATCTTAAACAAAAGTGGTCAATGGTGGAGCACATTGAGGACTTCCAAAAATTGAATAAAAGGCTAAATTATACTCAAGAGGAGCATAATATTGATGTATTCATAAGGACTTTAAGGGATAACATCCAACATGAGGTTTTCCTTTGGGAACATGATTCATTAGAGAAGGAATTCAGGTTGGCAAAAAAAGTGGAAAGAAAAATTATGGTAGCAAGGAAGTCTACCACTCACAACTATAAATATGGAAGTGTTGTTGCTCTTAGACTTCCACAACCTACAAGGATGACGCTACAACAGTTGGAGGAAAAAAGAGAGAAATGGCTTTGTTACAGTTATGATAGTAAATACACTAAAGGTCATAAGTGTGCTAAGAAGAAATTATTGGGCATAGATTGTGAAGAGGAGGAAGAAAAAGATCAAGAAATGTGAAAAGAAGAGGATATACACCAGGAACCAACCTAAGAGAAAGAAGAAATGAATCTGACCATATTTTGTAATACATTGTCACTTATGGATATCATCCACCATCCATCACATCATCTTTAAGAGAAAATTCTAAGGTTCAAGTAGTGGAAGATCACATCGGGCATCAACAACAAGTTCTCCAAATCTTAAAGGATAACCTCAGTTTGGCACATAATCGAATGAAACAATAGGTGGATCAACATCATAGTAAAAGAAGTTTTTATGTAGGTGATTGGGTATTTTTATGGCTACAACCATAAAAACAAAATTCCCTCAAGCAGGCTAAGAAGGATAATAAATTATCACCAAAGTATTATGATCCTTACAAGGTATTGCAAAAGATTTTCATTATGGCATACAAATTGGAGCTTCCTGCATCTTCCTGAGTGCACCCAGTTTTCCATGTTTCATGCATAAAGAATGTTATAGGTGACAAGCTCCCAGTTCAAACAATATTGTTAGAACTTGACGAGGAAGGAAAAATCATATTGGAACCTGAAGAAGTCATGGAAACAAGAACTTGAAAGATATGAAATCGATCAATTCCAGAGTATATCATCAAGTGGAAGAACTTACCTATTGAAGATTCCACATGGGAGAATGAGACTTTTATACAGAAGCATCCAAAACTACTCAAACATTGAGGACAACACTTTTTTTAAGGAGAGGGTCATGTTAGGTCCCTACACTGCTATTGTAGCTTATTATTGTTATTAGTGCAACCCCCTTATTGTATTGGTGTGCCTGTGTAGTCCCCATATTGTTATTATTGTGCCTCATAGAAGCCCACTATTGTTATTGTTGTGCCCTTACAATATTATTGATGTGTGGGCTCTGATTATATTTCGATCCCTTAGACTTCTATATATAGAAAGGAGGTCTTATCATTTTTATCATCCAATAATTGTTCATTTTTGTAATGTAAAGGAGGTTTCCCCCTCGACAGGCTAATTTTGAAGTCATTGATCTATTTTTCCTACTATTTTGTGAGTTTGTTGCATAAAAAATCTTGCCTCAGAGTCGAAATTATAGAGGGACTGATTTTCCCTAGTTGTTGGGTCGAAGCTCTACAAAAGGAGGCCAAAATACAATTCTAAAATCATAGCCAAGGTAACACTCCAAATTCAATTCCTTAATGGGCCAAATATTGATCCTAAATAGGCCAAAGGTCTATTCTAGACTAGGCCAAATTTTGATCGAAGAAAGTCATGAAATCCATAGGGATATTTCACAGAGTTTCATTGGCTTATTACCACAAGGATATACTACATATGTTTTCCTGGTAACCTTCTTTGCATAGAGAGATTTTTCCTTCATGCACCATAGAAAAAATAGCCCTTAAACCATGGAGAAACCACAGTCCTAATTGTTGTAGATAAGTTGTCAGAGTATGAAGATCTTAGACTAAGGTATGTAGATGAAGGTAGAGATGTGTAAGCTAACTCACATTCTTTCTCCAAGGTGGCTCAAAATTACTTCAGCATCTTATCAAAAGAGACCTATAAGAAACCTTAGTCCAATAACAGAGTTAACTTTCGATGGTATTTCTTCAAAAAAAACTTAGGTTCATGAGATATGAACCTTGCTCTACTACATATCCAAATTAATTCTACTATCTACTTAGCCAAGTTCTTTTTCTTGTCTTTTGTTTTTTTTGCTTGAATAAATTATAGTTGAAATGGAGGAAATCTTAGCCTTTATTTATACTATTTCAAACATATTGAACGACCCATGTATTTTTTAGGAGGTCGACATATCTTTAGTGGAGGAGTCGACTTATTCTTAAGAGTTAACCTGTACATTTCTACTATTATTACATCGATTATTTTGTTTTTGGATCTCTTTTGACTTCTCTGTTTGGGCTGAAAATAGGTTTATCAGATGGCCACCAAATGAATTAATTTGAATATCTTATGATGGATTCCAACATATGATATATTTGGAGTTACTTCTGATATTCAAAAGATTATAGCATAATAGGATCTTCAAGATATTAGAAAATTGTGTATATAATTTTCTTAACATGCTCAGGGAAGTGCCCCTCATGTAGGAGGAATTGGTATCTCAGGGAAGTCCCACTCATGTAGGAGGAATTGGTATCTCAAGGAAGTGCCACTCATGTAGGAGGAATTGGTATCTTTATCCAAGATGCAGAGAAGACTAAACGAGATGTATAACCATGCAATCCTTGCTTTGCCATCAGTGACAACTTCTTCACAGTATATGCACAAGAAAAAGAATCCAATAAAGGGAGGCCACATAGAAAATGTCTATATAGCTTAAATAAGTCACATAGTAGAGTCGTAGGCAGTCTGATAGGTTTGCAAGATGTTTTTGAGGCTCTAAATGACGTTTTTAGACTACAAAAATTATGTACCTCTCATACACATAGTTTCTATACACTAAATGAAAGAGATCATAGAGAGCTCTCTAAGGACATATTATAATTACGAAACAAAGATAACAGGAGGGAGTTATAACTAAAATAATAGAGGGGAAAATAAGGTATAAATTCACTTCCAGGAGGTGTAACTTTGAAACCAAAGATTAAATTGGGACATAGAAGTATTCAAAAGAAATATCTTGGAAAGTAGAATGTTTCCATGAAGTTAGATTTTAAATTATGGTACATAATATTTCAGGAAATTAACATAAGCCTGTTATAACAAAACAAGGAAAATTGGATAAAATTGTCCAAAAATTTCATAGGACATATATTTCAACCCGCAACTAAGATTTGGGAAAACGAGCACTTAGTAGAAAGTTATTGAAGAGGAGAATGTTTCTATCATCCCAGAATTTTGGATTGGGATAGAAAATTTCTCAAGAAATTAAAAGGTCTTCAATGACCTATAGTACCATAATTAACAAGAGAATCCTAAGTATGGCAGATGCTTAGGGGTGCTACAATCATGAGGAAGAGATCAAAGGTATGAATATTAGCATGAGTAATATCGAGACAAATTCAAATTGGCATGGAAGTTGTAGGTTAGAAAGTAGAGACCTGAAGGAGACCATGAAATGTCTCAAACTAGAGGTTCTCAGCGACAAGGATGATGAGGGAACAACAAAAAATTAACACTTGGATTTAGTAGAGCCTAAATAATCTACAGATGGGAACGAAAAAGAAATTTGATTATAAGCAGGGAGGGGAACATGATTCACAAGTTAGGGGGTAGGATGTTGAATATTCAAGGCATTCCATGAGTGTTGTTAGGCTATAGCATCACTCACCAAGAGAGCCTATGTTTCCTTAGAATTTGGAAGTGGACCAAGTGGATCGGCAATGTAAAAACAAATAAGGAAACCTGACTTGGATAATTTGCAAGGATATCTTAGGAAGATTAAGCCATCTACATTTGATGGTGAGCATAATGTGATTCCTAAGAGACAACCCTCAGGTTGATAATAGGATTCAGTGCCTTGGACATCTTAGAGTTTTCAAAATATATATCTATATTGCTCCATATTTACATATAAATGCATCAAATTGGTTCAGATATCTATTCCAAAGGCTAATATAATAAACACACATGGTGATTATTCTATTATTAATGAATTAATATTCAGGTATGGTGCCCTGCACACATAAAATGTAGTTCCATAGTTCATTGCAGCATGGTTGGAAAGTAGAAAATAGAGGAGGGGAATTAATATAGAGGGCTAATATTATAATCTTGTGCATTAAATTCCAACAGAAATATGGAACAGGTGATGAGAATGTAAATAAGAAAAAGTGGAGCGCATTTTAAGTACTTCCATCTCAAATATCATAGGCACCAAGCAACAAAACATGACATAAATGAATCTAAAATTTTGATATTAATTCCAACAACTACAATTTTCACGGTTTCTGAGAAGAACAACACATATGAAACAACAAACGGAGAAGGAAACGCATACTACACTTTCAACATTTGGAATCACAAAAACCTCTTTATTAATCATCAAAACACAACATATATCCCATATATCTCCAAAACGTGCACTACTTGCAGATTAGAACAGTCTATGAAATAGAAAACACCAACGCTTCTAAATGAGTTCTTTGTGCCTTTTGTAAAATTCTTTTCCAAAATTGAGAACGCCTTACAAAATATACTCCCAAAAATCTTAAAATTTTCTCCCCATGAAACAACTCGAGAATTTTACTACCACAATTTTCATAATTATTACATTATAGTCTTGATTCCATTCTCAAAACAAACCATTTACAAAAACATCAAAATAACATGAAGTGTCATGATTGACACAGCCAAAATATCTTCATTGTTGGTAGGCTAGTTCTGGTGGGAGGGATCCTGACTCTATGATTTTGAATTGTGGCGGATTAACAAACTGATCACACTTTCACCATAATGTTGGGTTGGGAAAGGGAGAGTGAAATCATTTTGATAAGATATCTTTAGGCTAGTGATCTCAGTATAATTTGGCTTGGCGGCAAACAAAATCTTTACCAACTATAATAGATGGAAAGTCTCTCCGCAAATAGTTGACTATAGTATTCCCTTTGAGGGTGGAAGTCTTCTCATGTGAAGAGCCTACCTTGAGTTTTGCTTCCACTAGCATTTAATGATATTGCTCTCATGGGAATAGGTTCCCTAGAATGTTCCAACAGCTAAGAAATCTAGTTCTCATAATTCTATTAAAATCTAAGTCAAATGCGGCTACAAATTTTAGTTGATTACCTAAACACTCCTCAACTTTGGCCCTCTCTACTTCTTTCTCAATCATATTGGAAATTTCAATGATGGCCCATGTCCTTATGGTCGGAAGTAATTGGGTGTAGTGGCACTAGAAGTGCTCTACACTGGATGATGGCTGAACGAGATTGAGCACAAGTGGAGCAATAGACGAACATTATTGAAACGAAATAAATTTGAACCCCAAAGGTTAGCATGTGATTAGCTTTATAGGTTGGGAACATGGTGGAGTGACACATTAGGGAGGTAGAGAGGTAGTGGGGAGATGTTTGGAAAGGACATGTAGAGACACCAGTTTGGACAAGAAGGGGAGTGGGAGGCCCTTAGCCTTACAAATATCATGCTCACTTTCTGACGTGATTGATGTGTTGGCGCTTTGGTAGATGGTGTGGTCCCCATACTCTAGTGGGATGATTGAACAAGGTCAGGAGAAAGGCTCAACCCCCTCGCCCCCTCCGAGAGTCGATCTTGACCATTGATTGGTCGTACCCAATAGTTGGCATTGACCATTCTAGAGACTATCCACCACACTAGTTACCCCGTCGAAATGCTTTCAGGACTAGGTGGTCCTAGGATTGATGGAAATATGCCCGATAGTTGTTCGTTAATTAGTTGTTTTTCATATAATGCGGAGGTGGACCCCCTTCCATTTTTTTTTTTACCTTTTATTTTTTTCTATGTTCTCGTCATTGTCCCTCTAAGATACACCTTCAGGTGTTACTATCAAGTGGACACCGACTTCTTAGTTACATTCTGGCATGTTATTTATGTGCCATCTATGAGTCTTCTAGGGTGCTCCCATCAGAGCACCATTGTCAGGATGATGTCATTTTGGTCCTCCACTCGCAATGCTTAAGATTTTTCGCTAGCATTCCATCATGTGGACCTTGTCGAGTGGGTTCCACATGTGGCTAATAGAATTTAATTCTGCCACTAACGTGTCGACCATGTCTACCTGGGACTTCACATAGAGGCTCTACCAACTTTTTCATTGAGTTTGGCACTTAGCCAACTTTGGATACGTGCCAAAGGCTCACCTAAATGCCTTTTAGCTATGTAATATTTGACTTGTGGTCTCCAAGTTTGACTGACTCTATTTTACGATCCAAGAGGCCATTTTGAAACTTATGCATACCAGTGGAAAGCTCTTCTAGATCACTTTCTGGTTGAGTGGGTCTAATGTGGTATTTGAGCTAATATTTGCCTGAAAAATGGCTTCAAAAATTGTTATTATTGCACTACTTCTCCTGATATTTTCAAATTTCTCCTTGGATATGCCTCAGCCTTACTTTTCTTTTTAATATCGTTTTTATTTTATGAATTTTTCAATTCCACTCTACATACCAGAACAAATCTCCTTTGCTATTGTTAGGGTCCTATAATAATAGGTTTCATAATTTTGAATTGGCTATGGTTATTATTGTAATATTGTAAATACTTTTGCTTTCTGCAAAATGTTTTCCATATTAAAAAATTAAAAAATGTAAAGAGGGTATGTCCTAAAAGAATAATCAAAGGACAAAAAGAAAGAAAAAAGTGAAAAATATGAACCCCAAAAAGAAATAAAAATAGATCATAAAAGTGTGCAAATTCAAATGCCACTACTTTTACTTTACTATGCAAAATAAGATTGTGTGCAACTTGTCAGAAATGCCACAATCCATGATGGTGAAATAGCTTAATCTTAAATCATTCATGCTTTAAATTTCATGTTGATAGATAGAGAATAAAGATCTAGCCAAACTGTTTAACCTTGGTAGATTAGTAGTTAGGTAGATAATAATAATGAACTCATCAATTTAATCTGAGCGATTGGAAGTTATAAGGTTAGAATTAGATAGTTTTCTTGTCAAAAGAAAAGGAAATAAAGGGTCTGGAAGCTCAAATGCACCCATTAAAATGAAGAAAAAATGTTAGGGTAAATAAAGGGTAGGTAGAAAAAGTTTTGAAAAGTAAACAAATTGGCTAAGACAAAAGCACATTTATCATGCTTAATCCTATGTTTCATGTGCAGGAGGAATTGTGAGAAAGAAAGGATGTTCACCAAGCTTTTTTACTAATTTCCCCTCATTCCACTACACCCCCACATACTTATTTGCTAATTTCCCCATTATCCCTTCATTTCTTATAAATACCCTTTTCCCCTCATTTTCACCTTTACCCCTTGGTTTCACACATTTCCCTAGAGATTACCCTTCAAAGATCATCCCCCCTTCCCAAAACCCCTTTCCCTAGCGTGAAACCCATTCTCCATTACAAATATCACTTTCCCCCCTTATTAATTTCCCTTTTCCCCTCAAAAACCCACAAAAAACCTTATCCTAAGTTTTTATTCCCCCACATTATGTAATTAACATCCCCCACTTCATATTTCCCCAATACCCTTTTTAACCCACCAACCCTTGGTGTTGTTAAAAAACATGACATTATTCCTTAATTAATTACATTTATGTGTAATTAAACCCTGGGGCCTGCCAAATCACTTTTCCAGTTCCATCCATGCAACTCAAGTGCGCAATATCCCTCCGATCTCCTACCCCCAGATCCGACAGTGTATAGCCATATCGCGCGAATTCATTGTCTGACTGATAATAACCGAGAGCATGCGAGATTCGCGAATTTGCCTGGGCATTGTTCTACTATGTGGCGGAACTAGGTTAGATTGTGTGCTCATGAAAAATACCGCCCGTCATCCAAAAGTAGTGTGATGGCACACAAAACCACCTCCCCACCTAAACTGAAAACTGCCCATTGTTCATTAAATAATTTTTGCACCAAAATTTGATTGTTATCGGTTAAAAGGCCAAAAAATCCCCAATTCACTCTTTCCTTGCATTTTCACTCTAAACATGCTTCTTAGCCATTTGCGACACCCCGAACATCTACGACCAATTTGACCACCTTTTGCCACTTGAAGACGCTCCAGATACCCAATTGAAGCAACGAGTTGATAGTTGAAGCCTCAATACCTTCTATAGTTACCACAAAACCAGGTTTGCACGCCAATTCACCAAATTCCAGGTATTCTTGGAAAAAACCAGAACAACCCTTGAATTTGAAAATGCACAGTTTAAATTGAAAGGTTAATTTATATTGAATTAATTAAAGAGAATTTCTTGAATTGAGAAGAAACCTATTTGTATATCCCAAACCCTTTTACAAACTATAATTACCCTCCCACTATTCAAGAGCTCCTAAACCTCACTCCTAAAAGCACTAAAAGCCTAATTCAAATATGTAAACCCAATTATGGCTTCCCAAACCTCTTTGGACATGAGACCTCTGCAAACCCCTCACTTGGACATTAACCACCTTGCATTAGCAGACAGAGACTTCCAAGTTAAGGACACTGCTTCCCCTACCTACCTTCTAAAGCTCCATTGCTGGAGTAAGGACAAATAAACCAGAATGATGACATCCACCTTTGGGAGTCCAATTTGCCCAAGTATTTGTTCCTAGAAGTTCACCCATTCCTAGAAATCATTCACTTCTACCAAGATTGCTACATTCCCTCTCAAAGAGCCATTGTCATCCCTAACCAGCAAGTTTTCTTCACCATCACTACAAAATCCATTATCCAAATGTTACAAGTCTAGCCAAGCCCAAATGAGACCCCACTTTCTATTGAAAGCTTGCTTGACCTCTATACCAAGTTAGGCCTTCCCAGGATAGCCCAAATTTTCCAAACTTTCATCATAGAGGAGTGTCATACCCCTACAAAGAGTCCACCATATGCTGCCACCATTTTTTCTAAAAAAGGCAGACAAATCATCACCATGCTTTCCTGCATTTTAGGATACATCACAGATGAACATGTGGATGAGGTTGTCCTGGTTTTCCTTTCTATCTTTTGCCTAGGAAAGCATCCTACTATAATGTATAACTATGCTCAGTTCATAGCAGACAGAATGCATGAGTAATTCATCAGACTACCAATTAAGAGAGTCTTCAAGTACTCATCTATATTGTTTCACACATTTTTATACTACTAGTCAGACAAGTTTCCTATCAGCATTCAGAAGTTAGATACCAAAGGAAACCCAAGATCAGTCATCTACTAGACACCATTGATCTAGAAATTTCCACTATTTTTTCCTATAAAGACATCATTGATTCATTTGTCCATCCAGTTATGAATATGCTAACCAGTAGCCGTCATTCCAAAATCAGTCAAGAGGTAAAAAGAGTTCTACAGTTGGTAAAGAACAGTAGAGTGGGAGACTGGTATTTTTACCAGAACCACATATAAATAAGGATATATGGATGCCAACTTTCCCCCTACAAACTACCCAAATACCTCCCCACGAGGTTATTTTCATTAGAATACTTTAGGTAGATAATTAATTTTGATGAAGTAAACTTCCTATAAGCTAGGAAGAAGACCCAGTTCAAAATGAAAAATCATTTGGGACCCTTAATTTGTAATAATAAGGAAGCTGGACCAGAGGCCGATAAGATTTTACAACAGATGAAATTCAAGAACAATTTTATGTGGCAATATGACCCTCATGGAGTCATAAATAAGTTAAGTCACAAGGTCAAATTGGGTCCTTTCATCCATCATCCTAGGCCAGACATTGAAAGATTTTCCAACCAATTAGAATGGTTGGAAAATACTTTGATAGACATGGACAATACTGTAGTTGATGTAGAGAATACATTAATTGACGTAGAAAAACAGATTGATACATGTTCCTTCCTGTAGGTTCCAGAATTAGGAGAATCAATGAATATTCCTCCTATTTTATAGAATCTAGCAAATGAAGATAGGAATGCAAAGAGAAATAGGGAAGAAGATTCCAGTTTAGCTATGGAAACCATAGATGAACAATTTGAGATCAATTATAGGAAGTGGCCCAAGCTTAATCCTGTAACTAAACAGGAAGATACCATTGACTTAGTGGAAATCACTAACATTGATACAATGGTGGAAAGGAGCAAAAGCCCAGTAGCCTCAGGAGAAACACACCAACCCTCAACATCAAACACTCAACTTATTGAGAGACAACTCAATGTGGAGGTCTCTTCATTCACCGGGCTTGTCGATAGAGAGAAAGACATCAAAGATATGTATAAGGAAATTAATTTGAGAAATGAGAAATTGAAGGATGAGACTTATGCTTAATATTTGAAGAAAACACCTGTGAATCAAAACAAATTAATGCCAGCCTTCGACATCAGAATAGGGAAAATGTAGATGACATTTATGCAACCTATAGTCCAGCAGCCAAAAACATCAGTAGACTATAGGGAAACATATTTTGAGGTTTGGCTAGGGATGTTCATCCCATTGGGCAAATTA
This sequence comes from Pinus taeda, assembly GCA_000404065.3. NCBI lineage: Eukaryota > Viridiplantae > Streptophyta > Pinopsida > Pinales > Pinaceae > Pinus > Pinus taeda. The sequence continues at coordinate 31,598 of APFE031221630.1, forward strand.
AGTTTCACAAGCAGGCAGGTTAGATGATCTATTCCACCTTGACAGGTAAAACTATTACTGCACACAAACTGCAAAGTTCATTAGATAATATCACTACACAATACAAGCTGGAAAAGGCCTCCTCACAAGCCAAAGATAATAGAATCAAGTCACTAGAAGACTTGGTGATTGAGCTGGGACAAGATCCCAATGATATAAAGGTTGCTGAGAAGCTCATAAAGAAAAAGAATGAGGACATTGCTACTCTAAAAAAACAACTCAAATTGCCTCATTCAGAGCACCCATAGTGAAAAGAGGTCTTATAAAGCCAGACACATCAGGAGGAAATGAAGGACCTTGTTTTGCAACTTAATGATTAACTGAAGGAAATGGAGAATGAGTTAGACAACTTGATACAGTTAAAACAAGCCAACCTTGAGACTGCCACAACCACTGTCATTCCAGCAGTCACCAAGTAGTATCGTCCACCTTCGCAGCTTCATTGGCTCCTACAGCTTCAGTAGCTACAACCCATCCAGCTGCAACAACATCGACATCAGCAACAGGTTCGACAATAATAGTAGCCCAACCAGGTGATGAGGAAAATAAACTGGTCAAGGCAATGGAAGACATGTCCATTCAGACCATAGAGATAATTAAGCTTAAGGAAAAGATAACTAGTCTAGAGAATGATCACAAGCTTGCACAGATTATGCATAAAGAAGTTCAGAAGTCAACCAGGTTGACTGAAAGGATGAAGAGCTTGGATAAGGAATTGACATTAAAGGAGCCACTTGGCCAAGCTAAGGAACAATTATGGGCCAATATCATTGACTTTGTCAATGATATTTGGCCATCCATTCAAGTAATATTTGAACAAAATGACTTAGTTAAAGAGGCTACATAAGTCATTCAGAGAGTTAAGGCTGAACTGGGAGACATGCCAGAAGAAGCCACTAGGATCATCCACTTCCTAAAATCCAAAAAAAAAGATGAATTACAGGAGCTGGACATACTAGACAAGACAGGCACCATACTAGAATTAAAAAGGGTGCTCACCAAGAGAAATTTAATGCTGAACCTAGAAGACAAATACCAAACCATTGAGCTGGCTATAGACAGGTTCATGGTTAAGTTTGATGCTCTAAGGCAGAAAGGTTTGCCTAATCCCTTGGTGATAAATGATAAATTGATGCCACAGGATGACCACAACAGGAGAATCAAAGAGGTGGCCAGAGATCAGGTAAATACTTCCTCTATGAAGGGGATGCCTACTGGAAAGGTTCTATATCATACATTCAAGAACCTATTTTACCTCCAGCATGAGGTAAAACACCTTTTTGTGAACATGCCACTTTTTCCAAGTATACAGAAGCAGATGAAATTCATAGGAAAATGGTAAATATTCAATTATAAGATGCATACACGTGGGAAAATTTAAATGACCTACTGTAAAAGTGCACAGTAAAAGTGAAAAAAACATAGTAGAAGAAAAGTGACAGGTCAGCCAGGTAAAAGTGTATCAGGTGAAAGTGTATTAGTTGAAAGGTCAATGAGAAAAGAACAACCAGCGTGAAGACCAACAACAAGGCAGAGAATAAACAACAAAATATCAGAGCATAAATACATCACAACAAAATAAATAGGGACGTCATACAATAGTTAAACATTTGTTACTATCTTCTTGCATGAATATGTTTCTTTCTCCTAGATTACTTCCCAAGGAAGTTTGGGATATTTTGTAAACTATTTTTGTATAAATACTTCATAATTTGAAGTATTGAGTGTGGATTGCTAGACATTTGTAGATTTGTATTGATCAGAAACCTGAGGGTTATTGTACCAATTTTTCAAGTCAACAAACTGGACTAACTAATAAAAAGATTGCATTACAGGATTCATGTGTTGAGCTATTATAGTGAAGTATTTCTTTTGTCGAAATTTTTATCTTCTTATGTATTACACAAACTTACATGTTATCTAAAGTGAATGAATTAACTAGAAATTTATCTCAGAATTTGTTTAAGTACACTATGCTTTGAACAAATGATCATTTCTATGTTTTCTTCTGATATTCGGATCTGAGAATCCTTAACCGCTCTCCCATCTCAGTTGACCTCTTTCACTTTTTTCATAATCTGGCCTAAGGAACCCTTAATTTCTCTTTGGATCCGATTGAAACCAACTTCACCATCCAACCTTAAGATCTAAAATAACTCAGCTACCTTGCCCTATAGACACTATTTTTAGAACTTGATCTAGTCCTGTTCACTTGACACTTGACCCCATAGCCCAATGGTAAAAAACATCCCTCTACCCATCTAAGTTAGTGATCTCACCACCAAATCCAAATCAAAACCTAAGTAAAATCATAACTAGACTAAAGTCAAATAACTAAAACAAGTTAAAAAATAAAGAGAGACCCCTCTCTGAGAATTAGGAAGGTTAGATTCTAATATCCAAAGTTGGTTTGTGGTTACCTCTAATCATTTCTTTCTTAACAACTCTAGAGAAATATTGGAGTGATAACAACTATATCAAGAAATATAAGAAAAAAATGGAGGATAACATCGGCTCCAACTGGGGGAAGTGTCTTTCTGCCATGGCGTTGAGAACCTACATATTAGTGCTTGGAACTTTAGCATGGAGTCAAATTAAAAATTCCATATACAAAATTGAAAACAAAATAAACACTCTAGTATTTACAATGGGTAAGAATGAAGTTTTTCAATTTTGAATGTAGTGCTTGAGATACTTCCCATTTACAAGCATCTCAAACACTTGACCATCAAGGTTCTCCAATAGAAATCTATTATTCCATTTGACTTCAGATATCTTGAAATGCCCAAACCATAGGGGATCAAATTTCCCATATTTTACCTTGTCCTCTCTCTAGACATCCCATCTGAGCATGAGATCACCTAGCTGAAAAACTGTGTCTTTAGCTTTCCTTTCAAATAGAGCTTTCATCTTATCCTGGTACTTGATCATATTTTGAGTTACTTTCTCTCTGCTTTCTTGCAATTCGACCAACTGGTGTATCCTCCTAGTCAAAGGATTGGGCGCCTCCTCAACATCCTGAATTAGAGAAGCTATTGGCTTAACTAATTTACTGGGAAATAAGGCTTTCATTCCATATACCAGTTCAAAAGGTAAATTTCCAAGGGACCTTTTAGTCGTCACTCCATTTACCGACAATGTAAACTTAAGATGAGAATCCTAGTTCTTTTTGTTTTCTGTAATAGTCTTATTCAAAATTATCACTAGAGTTTTATTAGAAGATTATGTCAACCCATTCCCTTAGGGATAATAGGTAGTAGAGTGACTAAGGACCACATTTTATTTCTAGAAAAATTTAATTAGCTTTGTATATTTAAACGCTTGAACATTATCTGCCACCAAATTTTTTACATGATTAAATCTAGCAAATATATTTTCCTCTAGGAATTTAATAACCACTGAATTTGTTGCATTCCGGGTTGGAATGTCTTCCACCCAAACTGTAAAATAATTAGTCGTTGTTAATATCCACTTGTAATGTCCACTATAAAGTGGGTTGATTTCCCCTATGAAATCCAAACCCCAGTGCCTAAATGGTTCATACAAAAAGACATGGTTTAACGGTAATGGTGCCTTCTTCTTCTTTTCAGCAAAAAACTGACATTCTTTGCAACATTTGACCAACTTATATGTGTCAGAAAACATGGTGGGCTAGTAAAAACTAGCTTTTAGGATTTTATGTGTTGTAACTCTCCAACTGTAATGATCCCCACAGACACAACCATGATATTCATTTATGATTTCATTCATTTCTTCATATGTTAAACACAGTAACAAAACACCAATGGGATCCCTACAGTATAGCTAACCATTTACAATAACATGTTTTTGGGCTTTCATCCTTAGAGCCTTATATTTTTCTCTATCAAAATTTGATTGACAGCTAAGAAATAAAAAATAATGAAAAATATTTTTATACAAATCAAAATAGAGTTATTTATAAGAGATCATATTATCCTGTTGACTACATTGGTCCTCTCCAACAATTGGATTTTGTTCAAAAATTTCAACCAATAAATTTATCCCCATCACTTGGTAATTAGATTCTATCAAGGTCTTAGCTAATCCCTTTCCTTTAATTAATTTGGTAGGCTTGACATCCATGTCATATTCCTAAATCATTGTTATCCATTTGCCTCTCTTTCTTTCGTTGTCCCCTTTGTGTGAGGATGTCCTTGACAGTACCAGAGGGAACATAATTTATTATCCTAGATTGCAAAATATAGGTTCGGAAAGCTTTCAGGGCCTTGACCAGAGCATAAGTTTGTTTTTCGAAATGGTCATATTTCATTTCTACATCCCTCAATACTTGACTAAAAAATGCAATCAGTTGTTCCTTCTCTTCAACATTTTTCTGCAACAAAATAAATGCCACAATGTTAGGATATGCAAAACAAAAGATGAGAAATGGCCTTTGATAATCAGCGCTAACCAAAATTGGGCTTCTGCAAAGGCCTTCTTGATTCTAGAGAATGATTCTCTAGCTTCAGAAATCCACTTGATTTCCTTGTCTTTCTTCAGCATGTATCTAATCTCCCTCACAATCTTAGCATAGTTAGGTACAAACCTCCTTAGGAAATTTATTATGCCTAAGAAAACTTGTATCTACTTTTTATTCCTTGGCAAGGGAATATTATTGATTTCTTTTACCCTTTTGGGGTCAATCTTTACTCCCTGTTTTTCTACTATGTCTGCCAGTAGCTTGCCTTTGTCTAAGAAAATTATGACTTCTTTGGATTTAGAGACAGGTCAAACTTCCTACACTTTTCAAAGGTATGCTGCAAATGTTGGAGATGTTCCTCATCAAATTTTGGGAAAACAGTTATGTCATCTAGATAAATTACCACAAATTTGTCTTTCTCCCCAACAAATGTTATATCCACTACCCTTTGAAAAGTGGCTCCAGTGTTTATGAGTCCCAAGGGCATCCTGGCATACAAGAATATCCCCCAAGGTGTGATAATAGTTGTCTTCTTCTTATCCCCAGGTTGTAGAACAATCTTATTATATCCATAGAACCTATCAATCATGGACAAACAAGATGATCCCACCACCTTTTATAAAATCTAATCCATCGTGGGCATAGGATAGTTGTCTTTAAGAGAATTCGTGTTCAGGTTTTTGAAGTCCACACATACTCAAATTCATTTGTTTTTCTTACTAACAAGTACTAAAATTTCCACCCAATCTTAGTATCATAGAGGCACAATAATTTTAGCCTGGAGCAACTTCTTAACTTCTTTTTCAATTAATGGGAGTAGTAGCATATTTATTTGCCTAAGTTTCTATTTGTGGGGCTTCATTCCATTCTTCAAGGGAATTTTATGTTGAATGATACTAGGAATAAAAGTCTTTAGATCATCATAGGGCCATGCAAAAATATCAATAATTTTTTTAAATAGATCAAGGTATCTTTTTTTGTATTCCTTTGAGACCCATTTAGCCAATTTAACAAATTAGGTTATTGCTTTGTACAAATATTACAGTCTTATACATCTTCCTCTTTCTCTTTGTTAGTTGGTTTAACTACTACACCATTTTCATTAAACAATATTTCTAATGGAACCAACCCTATAGAAATTGTGCTTCCCTTCAGCTATACTTTTTTTTTCCTAGCAATCGATTCTTCCCAAGATACCAGTGGTTCCTCCTCTACATCTTCACCCTCTTGGTCAATCACCGAATTGGAAAATTCTCTAATTACCACCATAAAACGTTTAATATGATCCTCATCCTCAAAAACCTTCCAATATTTCACATTATCTAGTACTGAGTGTTTGTTCTTGACCTCCACTTCATATCTAAGAAAAGGGTTGTGTGGTCGTTTAATGGTACTTGTTGCAACTATGGTAAAATATCTTTTTTCACTCGTACTCATCAATGTAATACACATTTGTATATATAACAATATTTTTTTATTATTTGATATGAGATGAAGAATTTACAAGGCTTGGGTGGTTCTCTTTTATAGGAGTTGACCAGTCACAAGCCTAAAGACACATATTTGGAACAAAGTGCCTTTTCAAAACAAATTGGATAATTTAATTTATTTATTAATTATTAATCAATATTTATTTATGATTTTTTTTATTATTTTTTTTTATATTTATATATATATATATATATATATATATATATATATATATAGAGAGAGAGAGAGAGAGAAGAGAGAGAGAGAGAGAGAGAGAGAGAGAGAGAGAGAGAGAGAGAGAGAGAGAGAGAGAGAGAGAGTCATGAATATTTAATTCATAACATTGCCTTCCCTTAAAATTGCTTTGTCCTCAAAGCATAGGAAATTTTGGGTGTTGCTAGACAAAACATTTTGTCTCCCATGATGAGTCTTCTTCTAGTAGTTTTTTCCATTTGATAAGGTACTCCTTAATGGTCTTGGATTGTAGTACCTTCTCTTTGGTATCAAGTATGCCTTAAGGTTCTAAGATGATCCTTCTTCGTCAATATCAGGTATCACAATTTGAGTTGTTTGATTTTTCCCCAATAATTTTTTGAGACTTGATGCACAGAATTTGTTGTGGATTCGAGAATTGTCTGGTAACTTCAGTCCATAAGGCACACTACTTATCTTTTTGATTATTTGGTATGGTCCATAATATTTAGGATATAACTTATCTTTTCCTTGTTGTTTTAATGATTACTACTTACAGGGTTGAAGTCTAAATAAGACCCAATATCCTTCTTCGAACTCTCTTTCCGTGTGGTGTTTGTCAGATTGTTGCTTCATTCTATTATGTGCCACTCTTAGATTTTCTTTTAACAAGTTAGTAATTCTTTGGATTTCTTCTAATTGGTTTCTTACTGGTTGAACCTTAGAATCATGCAGCACAAAACCCTTCCACCTGGGTGGTTCATATCCATATACAGCTTGGAAGGGAGTCATTTTAGTTGAAGTATGATAGGTGGTATTGTACCACCATTCTACCATTAGAAGCCATTGGGACCATTTTTTTTTGTTTATCGGTGACGAAACAATGGAGGTATGTTTCCAAACATTTATTTACAACTTCAGTTCAACCATTTGTCTGGGGGTGATAAGTCGAACTTGTGTTGAGGGATATTCTTGCTTGGTGGCATCAATCTTTCCAAAAAATGCCTTTAAATTTTGCCTATCTCTCACTGACAATAACCTTGGGAAAACCATGTAGCTTGTAATTTTTTTTACAAAACACATCCACAAGTTTCTTAGTTGTGTCAATTTTTTAAACTACCATGAAGTGGGCATATTTGGTGAATCTATCAACTACAATAATTATCTTGTCCTTACCATCAAACATAGGTATTCCTTCAATGAAATCCATTGCAATTTCCTCCCATTTTTTATTTGGGATATGTAATAGGTGTATTAAACCAGGAGTTGGGATATTTTCACCCTTATTTCTATGACAAACATCACATTTCATGACATATTTTTGGATTTCCTTACTCAGACCTTTCCAGTAGAATGATTTTTGAATGTTGTAGTTTGTTTTGAAGAATCTAACATGCCCAGCTGTTGGGGAACTGTGAGATTCTTTCATAATTTTCATTCTAAATTTGGATGATGGAACTAGATATAATCTACCCTTGTACCATAAATATGTCATTTTTCCATTCAAAGTTTGGATATTGATTGATATTTTCAATCTTAGCACCACTGTCAAAATCTTTGGCATACCCAGCTCGTATCTCATCCAGCTAGTCAGGAACAATTACCAAGGTGACACATGTTGTGTTGTCCTCATCTTTTCATGAGAGTGCATCATCTATGACATTTTCCTTTCCCTTCTTGTGCAGTATTTCTAGGTCAAATGCTCAAAGTTTCTCCATCCATTTTTGTTGTTCTGTTGATAATGTTTTTTGTTGAAGTAGAAATTGAGCACTATTGTGATCAATTCAGGTTGAGAACTTACTTCCAAGCATTTATTGTCGCCATTTAGTTAGAGTGTGTATGGTGGCAAGCATATCTTTTTGGTAATTCAATTTCAAGCTTTCAATTTTGTTAAGCTTCCTACTTTTGAAGGCTATAGGATGGTTGTCTTGCATTAGTACTGCCCCAATTCCAAATATTGAAGCATCACATTCCACTGTGAATGGTTTGGATAAATCTCGAGTTGCTAGTAATTGTTTGACATCACTTATTTTAGTTTCTCGAAGCATTCATTTGGAAGCATTATTTTTTAACAAGTTTGTTAGTGGCACAGTCAATGTGCGTAGTTCTTTATGAACCTTCTCTAATACCCAGTTAAACCTATAAATCCTCTCAGTTTTGATATGTTCTTGGGTTGGGTCATTCTTTAATCACTTTAATTTTGTTGGTGTCCACTTTGACTCCTCCCTTGGAAATAATGTGTCCCAGGTATTCAACTTCATTTTACCGAAAGGTACATTTTGATAACTTGGCATTAAATTGATTCTTCTTCAAATACTAAAAGTACTTCCTCTAGATGCTTGAGGTGATCCTTCCACGTTTTGTTATAGATGAGGATATCTTCAAAGAAGACTAATACAATTTTTCGCAAATATGGATGGAAGCTTTCATTCATGGTTCCCTGTAAAGTGGTTGGTGCATTTGTTAAACCAAATTGCATTACCTTAAACTCATAGTGTCCTTCATGAGTCCCGAAGGTAGTATTTTTGACATCTTCTAATGTCACTCGAATTTGATAGTAGCCTGATCTCAAATATGATTTTGAGAAATATTATGCACCACGGAGTTCGTTTAGCATCTCATCCATGTTGGATAGGGAATTTTTGTTTAATATTGATTTTGTTTAATCCTCTGTAATCTATACACAAGTGAAAAGATCCATCCTTATTCCTAACTAACACTATTAGTGCATCATATGGACTTCTACTTTTCCTAATGACTCCATGCTTTAACATATCTTGTATCAGTCTTTATATTTACATTTTATGATGATGGGGGTAGTGATATGGTTTTACATTTATCAGTATGAAATATGTTTTGAATTCAATGATATGTTCAATTTTACTCTCAGGAAGTAATTCAATCGATAATTCTTGAAATACCTTGTCATATTTATGGATTAAGGTTGTAACTTCAAACTATTGGTGGAATCCTTCTATCGATAATAACTCAAATTGTTAGCATTTTGTGACGAACATCGAAGCTCCTTTGTGAATAATCTTCCTCATTTTTTGACTATAAATGACTTGGCTAGGTGGGGCTTGGAATCCAAACAGCTTATACTTCCTTCCATCCATTTTGACCTTAATGTACTATTTTTGGTGGTTTGTAGCATATGTCCCTAGTGTTTGCAACCATTTCACTCCTAAGACGGTGTCCACACCTCCTATGGGGACTGTATAAAAATTGGACTCCATTTCGTATTCATTCAGTTTCATTTTAACTTTGTCGCACATTCCTACTCCACCTACTTGTTTTCCATATGCCACCATAACTTTCAAATTTGCTACATGATACGAAAATATGTTCGATATTTGTGCAACGTTGATATCTATAAAGTTTTGTATACTTCCTAAATCTATTAACACAATAACATTATGCTTCTTGATATGTCCTTTAAGTTTTAGTGTTTGTGGTTGAGCTATCCTTGTGATAGCTACCAGGGAAATTCTGGGCATATTTTCTTCTTCTAGATCTAGTTTAGGGGTCTCGTTTCTTTCATTGTTTTCTTCATCAGAGCTATTCTTTGAATATTCTTCTTCTTGTTCTACTTCACAATTGTAAATTTTTTTCATAGTGCACCTATTCCCTGGGGAGTATTTATCTTCATAGGTCCAACACTTTCCATCTCTTTTCCTTTCGAAATTTGACTGTTGTTTTCCTCCTTCACACATTGGTGGGGGAATGTACTTACTACTATTTTCTAAATATGAATTACTTGATTTCCCTTTTGAGTAGTTGTTTTATTTTTTATTGCTGGCATATGGCTTTTTATGGATCTTATATTGTTGCTCAATGATTATCGATGCATGTCTAGCTTCTTCAACGGTTTTGGGTTTACATAGTTTTATTTCTTCTTGAATATATTCTTTAAGGCCACATCAATATATTTTTACCATTTCTTTGTCTAAGAATCCCCTTTTCCTTATATCTAATACTTCCCACTCATGGGTCTATTTGGTTTCCGATCCTTTTTGTTTGAGGTGAACGAATTTTTCGTACACATCATCTTCTTCTTCATCATGTAACCTTTTGAGTAACGCATTTTTAAAATTTTCCAAATTAAACAAATGAGCTGCACATCTGTTGGACCACCATAGAAACCAATCATATGCTTCAACTTCTAGGTTGTTAGATGCGGTCATGACCTTCTCTTACTCACTTATTGTTGGGTTTACTCTGAAAATGGCGTCCATTTTATTTACCCATACAATGGCGCCCTTATGGTCCTTACCATCATACTTAGGTAATTCTATTTTAATTTTAAGGTAGTCTCTCTTGGGAACCTTTGTATAGTATTGAATTCCTTTGAACTGTATATGTGATATTCATGGCTTTTCATGCATCGATGAAAATTCATGACTTGGAAAAATTTTGCCTTCCGGAGTCTTGGGACTCTGTGTGGCTAAAGGATTAAAAGGTAGATTAGTTCCTCCCATAAATTCGCTCATCATGCTCTTCAATTCTTTGATATAATATTTCATTTTTTCTTGATTACTAATTATCTTCTCTTAGCTTTTTCTGAATTCATCCTACTTCTTCTCGACATTATCAAGGCCCTGGCTCATCCTGTTGATTTCCTCCTGAAATTTCCTCGAATTTGTATCGTCATGGTTACTTCCCATTTTGTTCCTCCTTTTCTTAGTAGACCCATTTTTATTTTTATTTTAATTAATTAATAACTATATATATATATATATATATATATATATATATATATATATATATAGAGAGAGAGAGAGAGAGGAGAGAGAGAGAGAGAGAGAGAGAGAGAGCAAGTGTTGACGATCATCGGGGCGACAGTGTGGTCGAGAGGACCTGTTTCGTGGATGAGAGTCGTGGAATTTGGTGAGACAATGTTTGAATCACACGAGCTGATGGATATGTAGTGACGGATACTTAGTACAAGGGGATGCAACAGATGGTATAGAGCAGAGGGGTGGGGGTTCGATATACTTGGTACAGGGGGACGCAACAGATGGTATAGAACCGGGGGACGAGGGTTCGAGATACTCAGTACAGGGGGATGCAACAGGTGGTATAACGCAAAGGGACGTAGCATATGTGAATTCAATGACCAGTGGAAGGATACGCAGTGGATAGTGGTTTGTTGAATCAAGGGTTGAATGGTGACAACAGAGTGGTAGATACAGTTGTGTGGGCATAAATGAATAATGAATAGTGGAGGATGACAAACTGCTCTGATACCACTGGTGCAATATCTTTGTTCTTTTGTACTTGTCAATGTAATACACATTTGTATATATAACAATATATTTTTATTATTTGATATGAGATGAAGAATTTACAAGGCTTGGGAAGTTCTCCTTTATAGGAGTTGACTAGCTACAAGCCTAAAGATAGATTTTCTGAACTAAGTTCCTTTTCAAAACTAATTGGATCATTTAAATTATTCATTAATTATTAATCAATATTTTTTATTATTTATCTATATCTATATATATATATATATATATGTATATATATAGATATATGTATGTATGTATGTATGTATGTATGTATGTATGTATGTATGTACGTATGTATGTATGCATGTATATGTGTGAATATTTAATTCATAACAAACTACCAATGAGTCATCCATTCTATTATGTTCTCTCCGAAGAAATTGGATATTAAATGCCAAAAATAAATTTTTTATTAGTTCCCCTACCTCATTTCTATAGGAATTCAACCTTGGATCTTTGGTTTGACACTGGTTCCTAATTTGTTTCACGATCAACTCAAAATATCTTAACAATGTCAAGCATTCAATATTCATATTTTTAGAAGCTTGTAGACAGAACACTAATGCCTCATATTCAACTACATTATTTGCAGTATAAACTCTATTTTGAATGAGAGAGGTATAAGTCTACCCTCCGAGGATACTAACAGTACACCAGCCCCATTTCCTTCCTTACAATAAGCACCAACGAAATATAGTTTCAATATATGATTAGGTTTTACTTCTTGCTTATCCATCTGAGCAGGAGATTCTACCTATGTGTCTTCCATAATTTGGTCTTCTACTTTCAATAGAAAGCTAGAAAAATCTTTTTCCTAACCCTCTATTGGAGAATTACTCGAACAATCATCTCTAGTCATTGTTTTCACAAATCATGACTCCCTGTATAACCTACGTTCTTCTCCACCAAACATTGGGTTAGTAGCATATGTCAAATCTAGCTTGAAAGATCCTCCAAGCTTCATTCCCCAAGAATAAAAAAGGATAATACCAAATATTGTAGGACTATTAGCAATTGTAGTGTCCATTACCACACTCTTCACTTGGATTTGGGCCAAATTAACCACTAGATATTTAGTCATGCCCATGCATTTTACCCTTCTGGAGTCAAAGGAATATATATCCTTGTATGGTTTTGTTATTTGTAAGCCTAATTACTCCATAATAGATAGTGGCATTAAATTATGAGAAGCCCTTGAATCAAGCATGCATTATACAACAACAAATCATGGATCACTAAAGTAATATAAAATGGAGGTGTGGGGGGGTCTTGTTCTTCTACATGTGGGCCAAACACCACCATTGGCCTTTATTCATGCAGATTCAAACTTTCTTAAGTTGGTGTTAAATGAGGCACCTCCATAAAATCATAAATATTTATTTTGTAAGTAGGTTGATTAACCAATTCGGTTAGGGGAACACATATCTTTACCTTCTCCAATTTTTGTAAGCTAAAATCATAAACGATTCTATCTTCCATCATTAGATCCATAACCTCTTTATTTTCTTGATGCATTGTTTAAGTTTTTGTTGGCATAGGTCCCATGTTTTCGTATTCAATGTTAGAATTACTGGGATACGTTGTTTCTCCCTTGGTGGTCATACCAGGACTAACAGGATTTTTCCCGTCATTATTGTACTTAAGAGTGATAGGTTGTGCAGGTTCATCATTCTGGTTTGGTATCCAAGGCCATTTTATAGAACTCAAGTCATACCTCCTATGTAATTCGATCGAAATAAAATCAAGAAATTTTTTACAATAGGCAACAATTTGTTCCTCATCTAAGAGGACATCTAAAAACTCATCTAACTCTCATTGTGATTTTGCCTCATACTCCTCTTCTAACAAAGTTGAGAACTAATTATCTTGAACATCAAGAAAAACTACTATGCCTTCCTTTGGGTCATCCTCGATATATAAGGGGGGTTGTATTTGGTCTTGCCGGTCCCTTTTCTCTCTTTGTAAGAGTTGAAATGGAGGTGTTCTATACTAAGGATTAAAATTCCTATTAGGACCTTGTGGTATTTGTCAAGGAGGGTTTTTATTCTCCAATTCCAGTTTCACCCTATTGTTTGAGAGGTTTCTAAAAATCTTATTAATCTCATCTAGCTTATGATCATGGGCATCCTTAACTAGACTAGAGGAATTAGCCTCTTCCTTTCCCTTTCTTTTCTTACTATGTTCTTCTTTTCCCATTGATGCAAGATTTGCTTCTACCTCCAAGGAATCAATTTGAATCTGATCTAGTGTGGGAGATTTTCTCTCTCTCAATGTAAATTCAAAATATAATTTAAAGGCTCCAACAAACACCACTTTAGTTGTTTCCTATGGAGTTTTTATTTCAACTGCAAAAATTTTATACAATTTGTTGAACCTTTTCGTAAACTCAATAACATTTTCATTTAGTCTTTTCTTTATAGCATTAAATTTAGTTAAGAAGTATCCATAGTCCTTCTTCTCGCCCCAATTCTACATAAAGATGTTTTACATCTCTTCCCAAGAATTGATTAAGTTTTTTAGTAAAGTCTTAAACCATTTCCCGGCTTCCTATCCAAATATTGAACAAAAAATCACAATACCACATCTAGATGTTCGACATTTAAATTCTTTGCAAAGGCACAAAAGGTCTCAATGTGTTTTTCATCAGTGATACTGTCTTCCCTAGTAAATCTAGGTAGGAGATTAAGGTAATATTGGGGCATGAAATTCATAGGGTGTTAGAGGTTAAGTGGGGCATATATATTAAGTAGGAAGCCAAAGACAAACATGTTTTGCAATGGGGGTTGAAAACAATTTGCAACATGGCGTGGTTGAGGAAAAGTGTGAGTAGTACCTAACAAGACTTGGAGTGGGGTATTAGTGAGGATTTGAGATGGAATAGTAATAACAATATCCTTAACGTATTCAAATTCTAGGAAGGTATGGAACACAAAAGGGTGGGAGCTGACAAATTTCACTTTAGCTTTAAGTTTTTAGGAGTAAGAGTTAAGTGGAGGGAAACAATCTCCTAAAAACTCCAAAGATTTACCTGAGGTTTCAAGATAATTTATCTTGGATTTTTGTGAGCTAGAATTTGAGACTTCTGAGGAAAAAAGCATGGGATCTAGATTTCTCAAAGTTCTTTCCCTCCAAATTCTTCTAGAAATAATTCTCTCTAGGTCGAAAACAAGAGTCTTTTGCTAAGAGGTATCAGAGGGAGTGTGAGTCCTTTTAAAAGTCAGGATGAAGAACTTAAAATATTAATAGTGGAGTTGTCAGGGTGAGAGATATCAACCCATACTTCCTTTTCTCACCCAACAAAAGGAATGTACAAATATATACCCAGGGAATTATATCTAAATTTGTTCACTAGAAATGGCACCAGAAGATGTTGTGGTTCCTAGAGACAACCCTTGGGTTGATAATAGGAGTCAATGCCTAGGACATCTTAGAGTTTTAAAAATAGATATCTATAATTCTCTATAGTTAAATATAAATGCATCAAACTAGTTCATATATCTATTCTAAAGGCTAATCTAGTAAACACACACGCTGACTATTATGTTCTTAGAGAATTAATATTGGGGCTAGTAGCCTGCAAATAGAAAATGTAGTTCCATAGGTCATTGCAACATGGAACAGATGCAGAGAATTAAATTTAGAAAAAGTGGAGCACATTTTAAGGACTTCCGTCTCAAATATCATAGGCACCATGCAACAAAACATGACGTGGATGAATCTACAATTCTGAAATTAATTCCAACAACTACAATTTGCATGATTTCTAAGAAGAACAACACATATGAAATGATAAACAGAGAAGGAAACACATACTACACTTCCAGCATTTGGAATCACCATAACTTCTTTATTAATCTTCAAAAACAACATACATCCCATAGATCTCCAGAACTTTCACTACTTACACATTAGAACAACCTATGAAATAGAAAACTCCAACCCTTGTAAATGATTTATTTGTGCTTCTTGTAGAATTATTTTCCAAAATTGAGAACCCCTTACAAAATATGCTCCCAATAATCTTATAATTGTCTCCCCTCGAAATAGTTCGAGCATGTTACTAGCACAGTTGTCTTAATTATTACATAACAGTCTTGATTTCGTTCTTAAAACAAAATATTTAAAAGAAAAATCAAAATAACATGAGATGTCATGATTGAAACAACAAAAATATCTTCATTGCTGGTAGACTGGTTCTAGTGGGAGGGATATTGGCTCTATGATTTGGACTTGTGGTGGATTAACAAACTAATCACACTTTTCCGCAATGTTGGGTTTGGAAAGGGAGAGAAAAAGAAGTTTTGATAAGATATATTCATATTGGTGAGCTCAGTATAATTTGGCTTGGCAAAAAATAGTCTTTACCAACCAGAGTAGTTGGAATTCCCTCCATAGATAGTTGACTATATTCTTCCCTTTGAGGGTGGAATGCTATGGGGTAAAATGCATGAGATGAAAACTACCCTCAAAGGTCATCCTAGGACCTTTGACAGACTGTAAGATTATCTGCAAAAGTTACCTGTTACACACATGTTCATCTATCAAACATAAATCGACAAGGTATGGAAATAGGATCACCTTTGGTTCCTTCTAGATTTGCTTGGGGATCTTTGTGCAGCAAGAAGAACTCCTTCTAAGCCGGCTCCAAGACAATTCTTGCACAAAGAACAAGGAAAACCAATCACATCATGCACTTCTGAAAATAAATATAAGAATCCGTAACAAACATGTATAAATGTATAACTTAACTACTCAACTCGACAAGCATCAGAATGAACAAATAAATGCACAATATCACCAACACTTTGGAGTAGCGAACACAACTACAGTTATATATTTAGAATGTGTTGGATACCTATACCAATAGGTTTCATATTTCATGATTGGCAAATTCAAGTGCCAAATATGCTCTGCTTTGCTGGTACAAAGATCCCATATTTTCAAGAAAAGGCAAGGTTTGTGATGTGTACATTCCTTCATGTTTACTAAATTTTGATGGATGGTCCAACAGTCTAAATCTGGATCATGCCATGTTTCAATTTTCTGTTGTAGAATAGAGAAAGAAGTTTGTCCAAACTGTTTAATCTTGGCAGACCAATAGTTAGGCAGAGAAACTAAGGTTCCCAACTGCTTAATCTGGGGCCTTGGAAGCAATAAGGGTAGTGCTAGATAGGCAATCAAAAGAAAAAGCCAATGGAAAAGAAAAGGCACATAAAGGTCTGCAAGTCCAAGTGCACCCTCCAAGAAGAAACAAAAAATGCTAGGCAAGTAGATGGGTAGGTAGATGGGGTTGCAGAAGTGGTGTTCCTTCCAAGCTGATTTTTGCTAACCAAATACAAGGAAAACAACACAATGGAGCATATCTAACTTCCCCATTTTTCCCTTTGTTTACCACTCATTACTAACATCCCTTCACAAGATGTGTTTATAAGAGAGATTCAAGGTTTTATGTTGGTTCTTATGTTCTTTAGAAGCCACATTTCTTGTGTAAAGCTATTTTCATTTTGATCTACTCTTTAAACTAAGTCCTTCGCAAGAAAACTTAGTGATACCACTCTCATTCACCTTCTCCCTCCATATTGACCTCTAACTTGTATTATTTAACTCCCTATGTCACCCTTTCCCTACTATTATAACACCATGGTGTATAAATCCTAAGCATTGTATAAATACCCCCTCCTTGGCATTATATCCCTATGGTTCATTACTAGGGAATTGAATTAACACTTGGTTAAGCTCAAGAACCCAAGCCTAACCTCTTATCTCCATCAGAACTCATCTACCTAGCCAACTCTCCATTTTTGCCTTAAAAACCCTTGAAAAAACCCTTCTTTCACCCTTATACCCACTCAAAAGCAAAAAATATGCAAAAACCCACTTAATCCGCTTTATCCTAACTATGGGACCAATTTGCGCATTTATGCGAAAAACCTTATAAAAACCCTCTTTGCCTAAGTTTTGAACCAATTCGCGATTTTGTGAAAATTTCATTAAAAACCATGCTTTCCGCCTTTTCCTAAAGTCATCGACTATGCATAATTTAACAAAGAAATGGATGGAAAACCATGAAATTTATCAATAATGCAAAGGGTCCCACCGGGCGCAGATTCCAAGAAAAATTATATTTAAATACCCGCCCGATGACCGTATCGCCCGTGCAGGTTGCTGACCCGATAGCCGTCTGATCGAGCTCTTTCAAATCGACGATCGTCGCGAATTTCGGAGGGGCCCCGATGTCCGACAGATATCGTCCGATATCTGTCAAACGCTGATGTCATGCGGGTCAATGCGTCGCCCCCAAAATCCATCGGATGCCCCTCTAACAGATTCCCCGCCGTATAAGAGGTAGCCCGATATTGCGCCACCTGTCCGCCTCTGTCAGCACCCTCATACCGCCTGTGTCAGCGCCACGATCCACGCGCCTTCGCCGCGACTACTGGTCCACTTTTCGCCACTCACCCCCCCCCCCCCCCCCCCCCCCCCCTCCCCCCCCCCGTGGACCGGTCTTAGGCCGCCACGTCACCTGATGACATCATGCTGACGTCATCCAACCCGGACCCACTTGCTGACGTCATGCTGACGTCATTTAAAAAAGGGCGCCAATAAGCCGAAAAAGCCATATTTTGTCAAAATTACGTGTTTTTTGCACTTGTTGGCAAAAACACTTATGCACTCTCTACATGCGTTTTACGACGAAGAACTCACCAAACTCCTCAAAACCAACCGGAGAGCTGCAGCGCGCATACCCACCTACTGGTCTGACCCAAGCAATCCATCTGCCAGGTATTTGTCCGTGAAAACCTCTCTGAAACCTGGTTTTCTCTGTAAATACTGAAAATTACGTTAAAGCACAGAAAACACCTAAATTTAACCGGAAAACTACTTACACCCAGCTCCCTCTTGGAAAATTGATGGTCGAATTTCACTAGCCAAGCCATTCAAACTGCAATTTCAGTGAAAAACCTGCATTTTTCGTTCGAGCAGTCGTGAACTAGAACCCATAACCTGCACTCAAATCACCAGGAAAGGTCTGTTAGGCACTACACTTACCTTCTCAAGGAACCAAAACAGTATTTCAACTATTGTGGACTTACCCTATTACCTTGCTTTTTCAGTTTTCCTTTTTCGCTCAGACAGTGCTCTTCCGGCCCAAGAAACAGCAATTTACTTACCAGTCAGTATCCAAACAACCATGGAGACTCCAGTGGCACCAGTAGCCCTCAATGTTGCTCCCCTAAATGCCCCCCAGAGAGAGCTGGAGTGGCAGGATTTGGCAGACCTAGACTACCAAATCTCAGAGGACTCCTCATCGAAATGCAAGTTCCACCTTCATCTATTAAATGAGCTTAAAGCCAGACATAAGGATGGGACAGACATTCTAGGCATTTGGGATTCCTTCCTCCCAATATTCAAGCTCCCTCAGGTCAACCAGTTCCCTGACCTGATTCATCTATGTGTTGTCTGCTATGACCCCATGCAGAGGGCTGTGTTTGACCCTACAGGTGCAGTGGTATTCTACATGACTCCTGAGGCCATAAGAGAAATTCTGCAGTTCAAGGCCCAGAAGAAATTGGTCCCCTTGTCCCTAATGGACTTGATTAATCAAGGAGCTAAGATACTAACAGATTCACAGATCTTGAAGCTCAATCAATTGTTCATTACAAACTCTGACATAGTGCTGCACCCTCCCATTTTTGATGGCTACCTCAATCAACTGGGTGTAGATCTTGCATATATGATTAGTTCAGTTTTGGTGTACAAGTCACTGGAATTTACTGAGGAAACTGTACTAGTAATGATGACAATGTTTTCCCCTGGCAAGACTCCAATCTGTTATGACTATGCTACATACATTTCAGATAAGATGCATGAGCAGTTCTTGAACTTGTCCAGAGATAAGGTGTTCAGATACACCTCCTACATTTACCACCTCATTCTATATTATCAACATGAGAAGTTCTCCTTCATTGTCAAGAGAACGGATGCACAAGGAAATCCAAGGTCAGTAGTGTACTGGACCTCAGTGTTTCATTGCAGAACCTACTCTCTGCACACTTACTATGAATTTATAGACCTCTTCATTCACCCAGCCATGTCTTTATTCCTAAGCTCACCTCCTCCAAGACTGACTGATGAGATGCAGACAATCCTGCAGTTATCCAAAGTGTACAGCATTGGGGATTGGTACTTTTACCAAAACTACACTGTAATCAGAATATATGGGTGTGAGTTACCCTCATACAGATTGCCCAAGTATGTGCCCATGAGACTATTTGCCCTTGAATACTTCAGGAAATTTGGGAATGCTGATATGGTACACTTCTCAGGCAAGGGCAAGAAGGCACAGCTCAAAGTCAAAAATCAATTGGGCCACCTTTTTCTGAACAAGAGGGAAGGCTGGAAAGAGGCTGATAGAAAGCTAGAAAGCCTTGGCCTGAAGACCAGTTTCCTCTGGAAACCCTATGACCCCAATCACTCCATATCATTCAGAAGGCTCAAATATAAGCTCTCTAGTTATGACAATGTAAGTTTGCCCCACATTGAAAAATATGCCAACCAACCAAAATGGAAAAGGGGCACACTGGAGGAACTGGTGACACAAGAAGAACTGAATGAGAGAGTAAGAAGACATCTTCTGAAATTGGCTGACTTGGAACTTCCTGCACAGGTATTCTCTCTGCCAAGGCCTCAAGCAGGAGCAGCTGCCTCATCCTCTACAGCACATCAACAGGCAGTCCAAACTACAAACCAAGCTCAGAGCAAAGGCAATGAAAAATAAATGGAGCAACAGGTACAACAGGAATAGGTTCAACAAGCCCCACAGGTACCACAGCCACAAAAGGAGCAGCCAGGGTAGG
This sequence comes from Pinus taeda, assembly GCA_000404065.3. Lineage (NCBI taxonomy): Eukaryota > Viridiplantae > Streptophyta > Pinopsida > Pinales > Pinaceae > Pinus > Pinus taeda. The sequence continues at coordinate 51,886 of APFE031221630.1, forward strand.
GGGAACAGACAGCAGAGGCCCCAATGGCCACACAGCAACAACAAACACAGATGGCACCTCCCAAGCAAGATTCAAGGATTGACTCTTCTGTCCTCCAAACCCCTCAAAGGGAGGATGTAAACAGGAAAAGGGACAGAGAAACTCCCCTTACTGCCTCACCAACTCAAGGGGAGAAGAGGCAAAGATTAAACCCTTTCTCTGAAGAAGAAATTCCAATGGGGCAAACTTCAGGTACAGGCCTGCCCAGCATGGAGGCCTCAGCCATCTCTTTCCAACAAGAGCAAGAAAGGGCAGCAGGAGGAGAAGTTAGCTCCTCAGGCCAGCAAAGGGAAGGCGAGAAGAGCATCAAGCAGCAATTCAAGGACATTAAAAAGAGAAATGAACCCTTGAGGCTGCAGTTATATAATCACTTATTAAAAATGGCTCCCACAAACCAGCAAAGACTCATGTCTGCATATGATGCACATGAAGGAAAAATGTTTATGAGCCATTTTACACCAGTAGTGCAGCAACCACAGTCAGCTGCAGATTATATCAGGACCAACCTTGAGGTCCTGTCCAAGGACATCCACCCAATGGATCAAATAGAATTGCACAAACAAACGGGTGAGATGGTGTATGCCACATTGGCAGATAAAACCTTGGTAAACTATAGGCTGCAAAATAGCCTAAATAACACCGCTGCACAACTTGAGCTGGAAAGGGCTTCCTCTCAAGCAAAAGACAACAGGATCAAAGCTCTAGAGGAAATCATAATAGAGCTTGGACATGATCCTAAAGATATCAAGGCAGTGCAGGAGATTCTGAAGCTGAGGGATGTTGATATGGCAGCATTGAGAAAAATGGTAAAGATCCCGGCAACTCTTCACCCTCAAACAGAAGAGATTGCTTAGCTCAGACAAGATAAGGATGCAGCTGTTATGCTGATGACATTATATAAAGAGCTCATCCATACCCAAGAGAAGCTGCAGGAATCAGAGGCTACCCTACAGGCAGCATTGCAGCAAAAGGAGGCAGGACAGACCTCACAACCTCCTCCAGAAACAATAAATCTTGAGGAAACCCCTCAAACCACTGCCCCTCCCAGCCAGCAGATACAACAGGCAGCACCATCCACCTCAGCACTGACGACAGAGCAGGCTGAAAGCCTTGACATGCAAAAGCTATGGAATGAAATTCAAGCCTTGGAGTCTCAGATGTCAGAGCTAAATCAAGCCAAGGACACTCTGGCAAAAATAAATGAGAAATATGACAAGTCCAAGCAGAATGTGGCTGAAAGAGAAAGGGAGGTAAAGGCTCTTAAGAAAAGAATAATTGAGCTAGAAAAAGAGCTCACATTAGACAAAGTGACATCTGAACTTAAGAGGGTCTTGTGGGCCAATATTGGCCAGTCCATCACAGACCAATGGGAGTACATTGAAGCCATCCATGAGCAAATAACACTCATTGGAAAAGCACACAGAGAGATCCAACGTGCAAGGGCATCTCTAGGCAATATGCCTGAGATCGCCACTGAAATGATTAACGTGCTGAACTACAGGACAAGCTCCCAACTCATCAAAATGGGAATTGGCAACAGGACTGAGACCATTTCACTGATCAAAAGGGTCCTAACATTAAGAAACTTGGTTCATACCCTGGAAAGAAGAACCGAGGATATGCAAGCAGATATCAACAAATTCCAGAACAGGTTTATGGCATTGCAAAACAGGGGTCTTCCTAGCTTGCTGGAGCCATCAGGAAGATTGCTCTCACACGAAAAATATGCCAAGAGAGTGAACACTTTTGCTGGAAATCAAATTGCAGAAGCAGCTAGTACATCAGCAGAAACAGGACCAGCAACAGGACAGACCCTCTTCAACAGGGTGGAAAGTTTATTTTTTATTATGAATGAAATCACACACTTGTTTGATGAGCCTCCCCATTTTTACAAGTACACAGAGGCAGATGAGACCATGGGGTCAATTTTGAGGAATCAATTGCCTACACAGGATGTGTGGGATAATTTGATACAATTACTGTTAAATCAAAGTCAGTAATTATGTTATTGCTTTTTGAAAATATTTAAGTTTTCATACACAGGAAGATAAAGACACATCAGTAGGTATGCAAAAGGAGGCTGAGCCAACTGAGCACAAGTGTTCGGCCACCACAGCAGCACTAGCAGTCACAGGTGACAGGGCCGAAAAGCTACAAGAGGACAAAGCTGCACAGACACGTCATTCAGCAGTTATAACAAAGCGCTCAACCGACTCCGTGAGCTCCAAAGGTCAAATTGTTCTGACAGGAGTTAAGAGCCTTTAATGTTTCATTAAAGATTGTAATAACTTTTATCTGCAATATTTATACGAGTTAATGAAGATATTTTACGTCTCAGATGACTCAATGCCTGAGATATTTTCTATGAGACTGTTATATATTCCCCCTCGCATTTGTTACCAGAGGTTGGACATTGGATGTAAGAGATTGTTCATATCTATTTTGCTCCTTCTTTTACTGTAATTCTCAGAGAACTAATACAAAGGATGATGGAATTTCCAAAGCTTTGTGTTGCTTGATCTTGTCTGGTGTTTGGCTGAAAGTTGCAGGATTCCTGCGTATCTCATGACTCAATAAGTTTCTCTTGTAACTCTTTGTTATGTGTTTGTTACCTTTCATATATCTTTCATGTTTCCCATGTTTAAACAGTTAATAGCAAGGAAAAAGAATAGTTCCAGGATTTAATCACAGATTACCCTGAACTCAGTCTAAGCTATTTTTGAATGTCATTTCTTCAGTTATAGTAATGAAAGAGTAATTCTTAAATGCTACCATTTCACACTATATCATCACAGTGATTATTGTTTCAGGAATTCAAGTTTGCTCCTGAGGAATACATCCCTTTCTCACATCCCAGCTTACTGAAAAATTCTTAACTGCTTTTCACTAGTTATTTGCACTCCATTATCACAATTTAAAGTTTGTTTCATGAAGTATCTAAACGGCCCTGTAACTCCAGCTGCATCAAAATTAGGATTTCAAGAAACCAACAGCCACAAACTCCATTGCCCAATGGATTAATTTTACCTGCAAAACTACACTTTAAAGTTTCAGGAAGACATCCTCCCAACCAAACATAAACTAAAACCTTAACTTCATAACTAGCCTAAAATTTATGTAGAACAAAGACAAACCTCAAAGAGAGAGCCCTCTCTGATTACAGCTGGGCTAGAAGCTGTAATCCAAAAATTGGTTAGTGGTTACCCCGGCCATATTCCCTTGGGAGTCATAGGGAACAACCTGGGTGTTAACATCACTGACATCCTCATGATCAGGCGAATCAAACAAAGGGGTAGATGAAAAATGAACAAAATCATCCTCCATGTTTCTAGAAAATATTGATGAAAGATGAAGTGGATTTTGAATGAATAACTTATCCTCTCCGTTGTCGAATGATGGACCAACATCTGGTGAGTACTACAAGTGATCAATAATGGGTACATCTGTGGATGAAGACACACATGCGAAATCATGGATGATAGGTTCACCAAAGATGTTAGGAAAGAATGGAGGGGGCTAAGATGGAAGGGAGTCCTCCTTTGCTGAGTGTTGATGATCAATCTCCCACTCATACTCTTCATGAATGACATCGCATGTTGGTTGTGCACCACCAACTCTGTCGATGGGTTGTTCCTCATTCACAACAAGTGAAGGATTCAAAATGGATGGACACAAGACAATATCAACTGGAGTACCACACGAGTGCGAATATGGAGGTTGTAGAACATAATGCATATGAGAAGTTAAAAGACTCACAACCAAATCTGCATGAAAATTAAGTGAAGTGATATTGGGAGGATGTGAAATATGGACAAGTGTGTGAGCATGATCCTCAACATCACTCAGCAATGGTGGAGTTGTTGAATGAAAAGAAGGCGGACAGTCAGTCGAGACAGTGACCGCATCCCCATGAGATTACACAACTCCATTAGTGAAGAATGTTGATCGAAGCTTGATCTCAAGATTCTTCTTGGGACATGCAGATTTCTTAAGGCAACACTCAAACCAGTCCCAAAGATAGGCAAATTTCATCTGGCTCCTTGGAGCTTGAAACTACAAGTCACAGAAGCACTGCAAAAAATCAATAACCGATTCATGTGGAGCCTTCCATTGTTGTAATAGTTTTCATTCAAGATGTCTGGATCAAAATGACAGAAAGTGTCTTCAATAAGATCACAAAAGTGCTCAAGTGAGTGCATGTTGTTAGCCGTTATGCTATGTAGCCAAGGACGTGGAGATTCGCGAAATGTGTGTGCACGTAGCAAGCTGCCTGTTCGTCAAAACACCCATCTTCCTCATGAAGCATTGAAAGAAATCCATGTAAGTATTCAAGCTAGGCTACTTCGCCTTCACCATCATATGTGTAAGTGGACAAGAGATCAAAAAACTCCCCTGTGATGGAGACATCTTTACAATTCAAAAAACATTGCGAGGGGAGAAGAGTGAAAAAATCCATGAAAGGTATGCAAAAGTTCAAAACTAGATGAGAGGACACAGCTTGTGATCTGGCCCTCCTTCTAGGACCAGAAATGTTGATAGTGCTGGACCCGCCAACATGTCAAGGGGATCTCCCTAGTGAGAAGTCTCAATTATACCTCAAATTGTTTGGTGTAGGAGTCCCAACAGTGGGTCATATGGTAATGCCTTGACCTTGATTTCGCACAGAGGCGAGTAAGATAAATCTGTCAGTAGCGAGGGTGTGACCACTGTAGTGAGTCAAGGAAGGTGTATGAGAGGTCCTAACACATGGGGATTGAGATGAGTGCACCCCTTGGCAACTTGTAACAATACTCAACTGTGAAGTGAACACACGAGCAAAGATGCATCGCAAGCTGCAAAACAGGTCAGCTGAAAATCCAAAGTGATGGTTAAACCAATAACACATTTGCAACAAGATTCATATAATTGCATACAAAACAATTCATACACAAATACATAAGTTAAACAACATACATCGTTAAAGCAACTGGAACATTTCAACTACAATAACAACATATGCATGAAAACATGTTGGATCTTATTATATAAAGAAGTTTAAGTTCCAATCATACAATACATCCATGTAAACCCACTAGCCCCAACAGTGGAACATTACAACCACATCCGCCTACTCCTCCAAAGAGATGTACTAGTTGCATGCAATGGAGAAGCCAAGGCGTGTTACAATATTGTCCAAGCTCTCTCCAAGATAGTCTTATCAGAAGCTTGGCTAACCAAAAACCTATATAATGAGTTATGAGGGAATATTTATAGAAAAGGGTGGGGTGACACTTGACATTCCCCTTTGTGACAGTTCATCTACCCTCGTGACTCTTCATCTACTCTATGATTGTTACATCCAACTATTGACGCTTGACTTACACTTGACATGACGTAACATTACAATGCACATGTACTCATGTGAGACAACATGGCTTGAGAAAGACATGTAAGACATCACCGACACTTAGTCCGTTGTGATGAGACCAACTCTTTGACATGCTTGTGATGGTGAAGGTGGTGAGATGATGCAAAGCTTGGGCATCCATGATTGTATGCATGCACCTCATGGTGACATCTTGCTGAAGTGAACTCTTGCCTCTATTGCAATCAGTGCATTGATTCAGCTCCTTCATGCAACTCATATGCTAACATGCACATGGTCTTCTGAGGTGCGGCTAAACTGGCAACACACTGATGCATAGTGTCCATGTTAATCTTTATGTGTATGCTGGTGGTCATGCACATCAACTTGCCAAAGTACATGTTCAGCTCTTGTTGGACTTGCTTCTTATCTTCACCTTGGTGAGTGTGCTGTATGGGTTGGATTGCATGCATGTGCACAATGACATGCATGTTGTTGAATCCCTTGCATGCAATCAACAACACTACTCACCATGTCTTCTCTGTGCCAGCTGCTGGGATGGATCTTTAACTTGTACGGGCATAATTTCGTCCGTGAGTGCATGTTGTGCCCACTATTGTTCATGTTCCTGTTGCAACTCATTCATTTGTCTGTGCAGCTGCATGTTCTTCCTTAAGTTGCTGCTTCAGCACATGAAACTCCTTCTTTGTTCCTTCTTTATTCCAGGCTTCCTATGAGATTTGCGCAATTTCTGAGCAGAGTAGCTGACAACTACCTAGGTTTAAGAAAATTTTGGCCTGAGCAACCTTGCTGGGGAAAATTGCACAATTTTCTTTATGAGGGTTGACTGGAAAAATTGCGCAATTCTGAAGCCCAATAGGATGCCAAATAGGATTGCATAATTTTTGGAGGGAAGACTAGTTTCCCTCCAGAATTGTGCAATTTCTTGGGGGAGCTGCTTTGCCTACAACTGGATCAAGTCCGGTTGAACAACCTCTGAGGGGAATGCAACGAGCTATGATCGACAAGTTGCCTTTGTCCAAGAAAAATAGTGAAGCTTGTGAAATTGACAAAGTAAGGCAAGCTGCTATGAAACATTGGTAGGGAGGCCCCAAAACGAAGCTAAGGAAAAATTTTGGAGGGTGGTTGTAGTAGCTATAACATATCTGTAATTTGTTGCATTCCTATTTAAATCCAAATCAGTGGTATCAGAGTGGTCCACTCTTTCTTTGTTTTTATTTGCATGTCCCCAATGATATCAAGGTATAAGGAGTTAGGGCTCAATTTGGTTGACCTTTAGAATATCAACCTCGCAAAACCCAAAAACCACCCGTGGGGGAAGAAAAGAAAGGTGAAGTAGCAAGAGACCTTATCAAAATATTGCTCGAGGAGGCCCTTGAGAAACAAAGGAATGCAATGATGGATAACTTTTTTCATATCCTTCAATAGCTTCCCACCGGAAGCACATCCACATCAAACAACCACTCTAGAGGTGCCACCCCTTTTAACATAAAAGTAAACTTTGACATTCCCATATTTGAGGGCCAAATAGATGCAGATGTCTTATATAAATGGTTAAATCTGCTAGAATGATATTTTTATGCTCATGATTTTTCTAGCTGGGAAAATATTACTTTTTCTCTTCTCAAAGCCACCCCCCACATCAAGGACTGGTGGGAAACCTACAATGAGCAGAAGGATGAAAGTGCACCCTCATTGTTTTTAGCCACACCCACTTGTAATTCATTTCAGAATGCCATTAAGGAGAAGTAATACCCTGCCGGGAGCTATGAGGATAAATACATAAAGTGGACCATGCTACAGTAGGGAAGGGACCAAGATGTACCAGAGTTTACCAATGTTTTTCATACCCTTCGCACAAAGTTGGGTATCAAGAATTCTAAGAAACATTTGGTACTCAAGTACCGCGACTGCCTACATAGGTACATCGAGGATGAATTTGAGTTCCTAGACATCTCCTTGCTCGGCACGGTGTACTGATACGCTATCAAGATTGAGCATAAGCTTAAATAGAAAAGGCGAGACTTTGGATCTGTGAATCCAAAGCAAGGGAAATGTTCCCCCAAATCGCAGAACAAAGGAAAAAGCTAAGGCGTGATGGTCCATGATAACCTGCCAAATACGCAAGCAAAGAACAAGATCGTGAAGCCAAAGAAGGACATGAGAAAGTGGTGTGAGTTCCATAAGAGCTCCAATCACAACACAAGTGAGTTTCGGGCCAAGCAGTCACTAGTGTCCAAGATGAAATATTTTGTATCAGATGTGTGTTCCAACTCTGATTCAGAACCCAAGAAAGGGAATCAGATTATTGATGCGAAGCCCAACACCACTATTTTCACCACGAAGATCCAGAAGGACGAACCTGAAGATCAAGAGTAGGAGCGCCTCTTCCACTCCTAGATGTGGGTAAAGGGTTCCCCGCTATAGTTTATTATCGATAGCAGGAGCCAAAAGAACCTCATTTCAGCAGAGGTTTTGAAGCGACTGGGCTTATCGACCACAACACACCCACAACCATACACAATCGGGTGGCTTCACCAGGGATGGGATATTCACGTCATCCAACAGTGTCACCTTCCATACAGCATCAAGCCCTTCACGGATGAGGTATTATGTGATGTTGCTCCTCTTGATGTTTGTGATGTATTATTAGGCCAACCATACTTATGGAAGTGACATGTTGTGTATGAGTCAAGGCCTTGCACTATTGTTTTTACCTTGGGAAATAAACTGTATAGGATACCAGAGGTAGAACTCCCTACTGCCATCCCTTTGGTTACTTCAAAACAATGCAGAAAGCTCATTTCCAAAAATAGGAAATTTGTTTTCCTGATGATACGCCCTCTGGGAAAGAAGAAGACGATGGACACGACCTCTGTCTCCTCTTCACGACAACAGTAGATGGCCAAGGTCTTGGACGAGTACAAGGACATCTTCACCTCCCCTGCAGGGCTGCCTCTACACTATCAGGTCAAGTACTCCATTGATCTAATTCTAGGTGCGTATTTTCCCAATGGACCCATCTATCAACGCTTCACTTTGAAGAATGATGAAATCAAGAGGGAGATTCAAGAGCTACTATAGAAAGTTCACATCCGACCAAGTTCATCGCCCTGTGAGTGCCCAATCGTGTTGGTACAAAAGAAGGGTGGGACTTGGAGACTCTGTATTGACTATCAAGCACCAAACAAGAGCACTGTTAGGAATAGGTACCTGATCCCACAGATTGATGACCTTCTAGACCAACTCAAGGGGCAAAATATTTCAGCAAGATCAACTTTAAGTATGGATATCACCAGGTACCAATCGAACCATTTCATGTGTGGAAGATTGCCTTCAAAGCCAAGGAGGTCCTTTTCGAGTGGTTGGTTATGCCTTTTGGGTTGACGAATGCTTCTGCAACCTTCATGAGGCTGATGTCTTGTGGCCATTCACCAACTCATTTGTAGTGGTATACTTGGATGAAATTCTAGTCTTCAACCAAAGTTGGGAAGATCACCTCCACCACATCCGACAGGTTCTCCAAACACTATGAGAATAAAAGTTGTGTGCAAATTTGGAGAAAGGCACTTTTGGCATGACCCAGGTTCAGTATTTGGGATACATTATTGATAAATAGGGGGTGCATGTGGATCTAGCCAAGATCCAATTCATTCAGGATTGGAAAACCCTAACCACTCCGACAGAGCTTTGTAGCTTTCTAGGTCTTTCCAATTTTTACTGCAGGTTAGTGTTGGGGTTCTCTCATATCACTTGGCCTTTGAGTCAAGTCACCATGGGAGGAGCGAAAGAAAAAATATTTTGGTCTAAATCTCAAGAGAAAGCGTTCGTAGAGTTGAAACATCGCCTCTACTCTGCACCAGTTCTCACATTATCAGACTTGCAACAACCATTTGAGATCAAGACAAATGCCTCTCGCTATGCTATTGGGGCAATCCTTACTCAATAGGGGCATCTAGTGGCATATCACAGTGAGACACTTTCAGACATAGTCCGGAAGTATCCCACTTATGACAAAGATGTATTCCATTGCGTAGGCCTGCAGACAATGGAAGCATTACATTTTGGGGAAGGAAACAATCATCCACACAGACCACCGACCCCTGCAGTTCATACAAACACAAGGGAAGTTATAGAATGATCGCCATCAGAAGTGGTCCACATACCTACAACAGTTCCATTTGAATATTAGGTACAATAAGGGAAGAACCAATAATGTTGTAGAACTCCTCAACCAACCCCCGATCATGACGTTAACCACCATGCTCAACTCTTCTGGACATGAGACTTCTAATTAGCCACTTCTCTACAAAAGTGACCCAAAATTTGACCACACATACCAGACGCTCTTAGAGGGTCAGCAAGTGCTAGATTTTCACCTCCAAGATGCATTATTATGTCACCTGGGACACCTTTGTGTTCCTTTAAGAAAGTGTGCCAAAATGATTTTGGAAGTGCACTACAGTCGGGTCGCTGGACATTTTGAGGTCAAGAAAACAGTGGCAGTACTACAAAAGTATTTCTATTGGCTGAATCTTCGACATGATGTCGAGAAGTACATCAAATCCTGCACTGCCTTAACCATTTCCAAACAAACCATCAAGAAGCAAGGCCTCTATACTCCACTGCCTACCCCTAGTCGACCTTGGGAATCCATCTCCATGGATTATATGTTGGGCCTTCCTCTACTAAGCATGGCAATGACTGTCTTTTTGTGGTCGTCGACAGATTCGCGAAGATGGCCATTATGGCAGCTTGCAAGAAGAATATCACAACAAAAGACACTACTAAACTCTTATTTAAATGAGTGTGGGTACACTTTTGGATCCCATAGTCTATCATCTCAGATTGGGACATCATGTTCCTCAGTAAAATTTGGTATAGTCTCTGGTCAATGTTGGACACCAAGCTCACTATGTCCACAACTTTCCATCCCCAAACTGATGGCCAAACAGAGGTCGTCAACAGGATGATTGTACACATTCTATGCATGTACAACTCAAATCATCCACACACATGGGATGAGAGCCTCCCTTATTTATAGTACAGCTATAACCGAGCTCTCCATAGCTCAATTGGCCACAACCATTTTCAAGTGGGCTGGAGATTCCAACCACTATGTCCCATTGATGCGGCCATAACATTTGTAGCTACTCAGGTAGATTTGGTTCATGTCTAGTCTAAAGCCGACAAGGAAAACAACTTCATTGAGAACATTCATCAAATCCTCCAACAAGTCCATGACATCTTGGACAGAGTTAATGCTAAGTACAAGCAACGACATGATCATCATCGGGTGTCACACAAGTTCCAGGTGGGCAACAAAGTTTGGCTACATTTGCAAAAGGGGTGCCTCGCTGGGCTCCACTACAAGCTTCGCCTGCTCCGATATGGGCCATACACCGTCACGAAGATAGCAGGGGATAATTCCTTCAAAATCAGTATTCCACCATTCCTTTATTTTCACCTAGTGTTCAATGTGGACCACCTTCAACCCTACTTTCCACCATTGTTGGACACATCTGACATTGCAAAACAACTCACACCAACAGAGTTAAACCCAAATTGCATGGAACAACCCAAAATTGATCGAATCATTGACACATAGATAAATAACACCTAAAAGCAAAGGATCCAACTATATCAGTTGTCAAAGCGGGCCAACTCCTTCACCATAACAAGTGGCTCACCAGGGACAGAGTTGAACAGAAGTTTCCTCATCTCATGGTGGAACTCAACGAAATGGGGACCATTAATTCCTGGGGGGAGGAATGATCCAGGTGAATATTTGTGGCCACCCACCTATTCCACTTAGACCCCCACCATTATTTCTTTCAGTTTTTCAATTTCCTTAATTCTAGCACAATTTACTATTTTTGGCAGTTTTTTGGGTCCTGAACTTCCGGAGCCATTTTGAGGCCCTAAAAGACATTTTTTTGGAAAACCATTGGTGGAAAATATGAGTTTATAACTTGATATTCATTGTTAGAAGTTATAATCCTTGGATATATCTTTCTAATGAGGTACCGTGTTGGTCAAACGGAGATCGCATAACAAAGTTATGACCCCGGGAAGTTGATGTACCAACTTACCCCAATGGGGCCCATAGTTCGGTGTTTCATCTCCTAGGGTTAGGTTTTTGGATGTTTAGGATTTTCCATTGTTTCTCAATAATCAGTAGGCCTTCAAGCCTCATTGTAACACATTTTAGAGGCATGTAGCTGCCACATCTCTTCTTAGAGATAAGCTACCATCACTTGAGCTAGTCTTATTTCCATTTTGTTTGTAAACATATTTCAGTATTTGATATTAATGAAATGAAGTGTTATTTCTATTGTATCTCTGCATTTATGGTTATATCTGTAATTTGTTGTGTTCTTGTTTAAATCTAAATCACTCGAATCTTATGGTAGCTCGAAACAAGATCTGTCTTTGAAAAGTATTTTTCTACCCTCAACTCACCCATCGACTCATCTATCATGGGGATAGGATACTAGTTCTTGATTGTCCTCTTGTTAAGAGCCTGATAGCCTATGCACATCCATAAGGTGTTATCCTTCTTCTTAGCCATCATTACTGAAGAAGAAAAATGACTGGAACTAATCTGAATATGACCCAACCTCAACAACTCCTTAATGGCCTTTTCAATCTCATCCTTTCATACATTGGGATGTCAGTAGGGACTTGTTATGACTGCTTGCACACCCTCCTCTAATTCTATAACATGCTCAAAACCCCTATCTGGTAGTCTACCTAGAGGAATGTCAACAAAACATTTCTGGTGTTTACGAAGAAATAACTAAATGTCATCGAAGTGCTATGACAGTTGATTTGGCTAACTATTGTTTGTGATGAAGGACTCGATTTCCCACTCAATGTCACCCCTCCACAACACTACTTCCATGTTGTTAGATGATAGTATCTTCACTTGACACTATTCATGGCTCTCAACACTACCTTCTTGCCATTTTCTAGATCGATGAATTTCATCTCCATGTTCCTTTATTATGTGGCGTACTTAGCGATGTAATAGATCCACTAGACTCCTAGTACCACATTAGTTTATGGTACATCCGCTGTAAAGAATTCATTTTTCACTGTATAACTCCCCATTGTTAGCTTCAACTTAGGGATATATCTAGTGCAGTCCATCTAATGGCCATCCAGTATGGATACTACAAAGACATTGAACTCCTCTGTCACGATAACCCTTTGACCAACCAAGATTGCATCTATGAAATTGTGAGAAGCCCCACCATCAATCAAGACTGTCACCTTTTGTCCCACCAGAACTCCTCTAAACATGAAAGTGTGATAACTAGAAAACCTAACATGGATGCAATAATAGGGGATTTTCCCTCAGCCTGTGAAGCACCACCCCCATTTATCTAATGTATATGTCCTTGTACCTATTCTTGTACTAACTCCTCATCTCCATCATCTCTATTACTCTCAGATTACACCTCAATATAATGGGTCTTTTCCACCTTGTCCTTTCTTGCACACCTATGTCTTAGTGCCAAAGGCTCCAAATCGATAAAACATAGCTTCTTCTTTCTCAACTCCTCTAGGGTCCCCTTGTCCAATTTTGACTTCCCGATGCCCTCCATTAAAAAAGGTTTAACTTATTTTCTCTTATGGGGAATGGAAGGTTTAGGAGGGAATCTACTCTTAGGAATAACATATTGCATGTCCCACACTCTGTTAATTATCTCACAAAGAGTGGTGGGTTCAAAACCTTTGACCCAATTACATAGAGGATTAGACAACCACTCCACAAATAGAATCACTAGCCTAGCCTCTGAGATATCTATGACCATAAGTGTCTATGTCTGAAACTCTGAAATGTAGGTAGTGCCAGTCTCTAAAAATCTGAAATGTAGGCCTCTGGACTACATGTCTGCTTGAGTTGGGACAACTCCCTAAAATGAACCTTTGGATCCTTTATACCAAATCAATTAGTGAACCTCTGAGTGAAATCAATGTATGACTTGATGCTAGTGTGACCCATTGTCACCAACCCATGGTATGACAATTCATGGGCATCATCATCCAAGTGTAATGTGGCAGCTTATTGGCCTCCTCTTTTGTCATCTGATACAAGTGGAAATATGTATCTAGATTTTGAACCCATGACCGAGTTGAGCATATACATGACCCATAAAAGCAAGGAATGGTCACCTTCCCCAATGTATTTTGTAGCTTGTCACTCTACCTCAAATGCTTCCAAACTGTCTTAAGCTTGCTTTTTAACTAGAGGGGTCAGAAGTCAATGAAACTCATAACAACTTGGAACTCACATCCCCATGCTCTATACTCCAAATAATTTTCATAAGGAATTCCTTGACTTGTCTTCTCTGTCTAGTCCTTAGTTGTCTTATGTATGAACTGAGGCATGTTGGGCTTAGGTGTTATTAGACTATTTTTCTCCCTAGGATTAGTACTTGAGAGCTCTTTTACTGTTGACCATTTGTATGGGTTTTGACTAATCTAAGAACCTCTTTTTCCCCATAGTAGCAAAAACCTAGTTCTTTTCAGTGTGGCTATAAGCCTTCAGCTGCACAGAATACCTTCCTTCCATGAAGTTGCAACTGAGATTTCTTATTTTTGTCTGTGCAGCCGTGGCTCTTGTTCTAGAGACTTATGTTTCATAGGAGATCAATTTTAATCCTCATCTTATCCTATCTCTTCGAGTTGGATTGGGTGCATTAATGGAGAATCTTCTTAACTTCCCCTCATCTTTAGCACCTACATTCATCCTCCTTGGAGACTCTTTGGTTCTTTATATACTGGTCTATCCTTGAGAATTAAGCTAGAGTTAGAGGGAGAAGTAGACAGTCATGTTGTCATTTTGATTCAAAGATTGTGATTCACTTCTTCTTGAGGTCATATTGCTCGGAGAGGGGGAGACTCTGCCAAAATCTAGAGATGAAATCCTATGTGTGAAGGTATATATGTACGATTTTGTTTTATGATCAATAGAAATATATGTTCTCTTTCTTGTAAATATGAATTTATGATCAGTTATTCATGTTTATATTTGTTTATCCAATTTTATAGTCCTATATGGAAGGCTAATTATGCTCTTTGTTTAGTGGTGCTTGTGTGTAGGTTCTATATTTGTTGTAGAAGTCAAGATCTCTTGGTTGGAGTGAAGAATTTATGCGTCGAACCCAACATTCTTCACTAATATGTAAGGATCATAGGTTTCAACTCAAACTCTACTTAGGGACTGCATGCATGAATGATTGTTCACATCATATGGTTTGGGATCTGATTTCTTGATTGAATTTGGTGATATATTATGTTGTTTGGTAGTATTTCTAGGGCCATGAGACTACAGAGAAATAAATCCTAGTGGTTGTGTAAAATTTTCCACAACACTAGGTGCTCTACTAAATGAACATGAATGGCTCTGCATGCATGCATGGATTCTCTCTGCACTTTCATACCCTTCTCCATTAATAGGTTCCTTCTTAGTGTAAGTATTTTTCTTTGTTATCTTTCTCATCAAATCTACAATCTCCTTTTGGCCCTTAGCCAAATCATTCAAAGCATTGAGAAAGTTGTTAAACGCTTGGGTCTCCTTATCCCCATGTTTGTCTCTCCTTGTTCAAGTGATTCTTCTACCTCTTTTCCTATCCTAGGGGTCTCTTCTCTTCTCTAGAGATTCTTCTTCTTCCCAAATGGGAGTTGTCTCTCTGATTTGAAGGCTCCTTCGATAGATTACCCCACTAAAATGATTATCTTCTAAAATCATGAATCATTGATAATTCTACCCTTAGAATCTATAGTTCTCTAATAACATGCTCTATTGCCACCATAAAATCCCTTCTTGGAAATATCTCAAATACCCACTATGAATTTCTAAGTTTTAATGTGTTTCTTTAATGAGGGGTTTCATCAAACAATTTAATGACAACTGTTGTAGGAACACTTTTTCTTTATTTTGATAATATGAGCATATATAACCATAATGTAAAATTCCAAATAAAACACTTCAGGACAATAGTTTGATGCCAGTAACAAACTTAGCAAGGAAAATGGATCTCTATTGTATTGGGATAGTCATAAAATATTCATTTGATCATGAAATATAACTCACAAAATGTACATCAATGACAGAGCTTATGATAAGGCACAAAATCAGAGAACCTAGAAAATTCTTCCACAATAATAGCAATCACCTACAACAAAGAAATGCCATAATTAAGGCTTGTCCTCAGATATATACGCATCTCCCTTTTATCTTTTGAAATCAGTTAGGAGACTCACATCCTCTTCTTTGCTTCGATAACACAACCCATCACGAATATCATAGATATTTATTTGCTACCATAGTGTGGTGGTGTTTTTGTGGCAATGGTGTACCAAAAGACACCTCCTTAGCAGTTGACTATTCCCTGTAAAGGATCACAGGAAGAATTGGCGTTGTTAGTGGAAAAACGTAAATAAACACAACATTGTAAACAGTGGAAACAATGCATACATAAACATAAACTAAACAAAGAGGCAAATACACAAAAAATTCTCAAATGGAGCAAAAAAATCAATAAGATGATGGAAAAATCTCCCTTTTTTTACTATTGGTAGTAGAGGTCAAATACAATAGATGAATCTTAGACACTTGAAGAGAATTCTTTGAGCTATGGTGCTCAAAAATCCTTAGCAAAGGAGTTTCTTCTCCTCAATCTCTTTGAAAGTTTCTCCTCTCTCTCAAACAAGTATGAAGACTCTCCAATGGTGGATTCCTCTTTTCTCACTAGGATGATGGATTTATTAGAAGAAATATTGTTAATTTTAGGTATGTTTTGTGATTAGAGCAATTTATTTCAATTTTCATAGTTAGCTTAATAACTTTTCCAGATTAGCAATCACAACAGCATAATAGTATATTACAGATAGAACATAAATATATATCGTAGAAGACAAGCCAAGACAAGAGGACACAAGATGTGGCATTAGCCAGGGACAAACCCCAATGTGGGGAAACCCTTGATCAATTCTTCTTATATGGACTTCAATATTTCAATATAGAGAGAGAGATAATACATTTACAATAGAAGTCAACAATTTGATTTATCTAAATAAGAGCATAGATCATCTCTAAGAAGATGATACATGAGGTAGCTGAACTCATTTGAAGACATGTTGCTTCAGCTGATTCTCTCAGGTGACTATATCACCATGATGAACCTATCATTGTGCTGCTCCTCATCATGCTTCACTAAACATCATTGTACCCATCACTATATTGTTGAGCTCTTCATTTCACTATGATGCATTGTACTTGCATCTCCCATTGTTGTACCCATGTTGTACCATATACCATTTACCACCATGCTGCTCCATAACTTATGTCATGTTGCCACACTACTTTAGTCATGCTACCACACTACCTTAGTCATGCTGCCACACAACCTTAGTTGTTAGTTATGGCCTATGGCCTAGCCCAACAACTAGATATACTATGATCCCACAGTCCTAGGAAACACACAATGCTATCATCAATATGTACACTACTGATTTGAGTGTTATAGGAGCTTCTACTCATCAAAGGTATGGGTAGCAGTTCCTTATCTAAATTGTTGATAAGAACCTTTTTTGACAACACATAAGATCTCCTCATCTAAAGAGACCTCTCCCTTCAACGTGACTGGTCTTTAGGACAGCGAACAAGATGAACACGTAAAACAAAACAATGTCTCTTTCTAACAGTAGATAGGAGGTGTAGAAGTCTATGTTTGTTGTTGTTCCTTACTGTGATTGGTTAGGGTACCCATGTGCTACAACAACCCTCAAACAGTAACCTAAAACTCCCTCAAATATTGTGGCCTTATCAAGGAAGGGTCTCCTCCATTCGTGTTGTTATTTTGAGCACTTTTCAACCGAAGAAGCCTCCACACTATCCTTATTTTACTTAAACAAGGCATGCGACCTAGCACAGGGATTGTTGTCACCTATTAGCCAACCAAAATAGTGTCACCTTTACCTTGAAGCTTTCCACAAACAGTCTGCAATTCTCGTTACCTAACTCGACCTCTTTATAGCATGGAACAACCCTCCATGCAGTCACCAAGAGGCTCTAACAACCCTAAAACATCCACGTTGTCCCCACCTTATTTTTTGGTTAGGGCAGCGAGTTAGGGAGCCTCTTTACTACCTCTTTTCCAACATCTAAGAGCTGTCTCAAACAACGTATATTTTAGGGCATCTAGGGTATGATAAGGCTGCGTTTAGGGCCAGTTGTTAGGCCTCCTTCCCCTTGCTAGATCTCCCTTTGAACTACGACCAAACCTTCACAAGACATGCAGCTAGGGCATCCTTCTTTTACAGTGAATAGGGTATCCTTCTAGACCTACAATTAGGGCTTCCTCGTCTTAGAATTCTCTTCCACTAAAACCCAAAAAAAGTGGAGAGAAATCAAGAGTCAAGTGTGTGTCCAAATGACTATCAATTCACCTCCTTTTATACTAAAACGTTGAGCACACATGGGGGTTATTGGGTTGTTGGCCGACCTTAACGAATTGTCCCATAACACAAATAAATTCATATCTCCATGAATATTTATCGAAATCGGATGATATTTAGATCAATCCTACACCTTTCGATGAGAGGGATCCAAGAAAAATATCAACTTCCATAAATAAGATGACCCACATGGAGTTTGGCCCTAGTTTCCAATTTTAACACTCCCTCTCAACTAGGGAGAACTCCATCCGTTGATCCATCTTCCAGACTATACTATCTCTGCCATCAGTTCCCTACACTCCTCTGCTCTACTCTACTTTGCTCTGATGAAACATAAAGAAGAATAATTGATCGATAATGTCTGATACCATTCTCTACTTACCCAAAGTCAGTCCCATATGAAGAGAGTCTGTCATACCACTCTTACTGATCCCATATCAGTTCCAAAAGAGAGTGAGTTATGTCACTCTTACTGACCTGAAGTCATTTCCAATTGATCCCATATCAATATCAAAAGAGAGTGTTTCAAACCAATCATACTAACCTAAAGTTAGTTTCATTGATCCCAGATCAATATCAAGAGAGTGTCTCAAACCACTCATACTGATCCCAGATTAGTTCCAAGAGAGAGTGAGCTATATCACTCTTACTAACCCGAAGTCAGTTCCAATTGATCCCATATCAATGTCGGTCATCCTAGCATAGTGATTACAGTAGATAAATTGTGTGTCCATCAATACTACCATGGTCGCTAACCCCATTTCCCTACTTATTGGCTAAATGAAAGGTAATTCACATGAGTCCCAGACTGCATGGGTAGGATGCCTCAACAGGAGAACCACTCATCCTCTCCATAAGTAGCCATGGGGTATCACAGGGGTAGGCTGAACCATTCACCCTATACATAGTGCACCACTAGGGGAGGGTGAGTCGCCCTATGGTCGCTTATTTATCCAAGAAGTACCCCAAGCCCCACAGAGCTAGTAGAGCTCAATGCATGCATCATACAAGACCCTCATAAGAGGGTCTCTTAAAAACTCTAAGTCATTTTGGAAAGTCACAAATTTGACCTTTCTTTGGGGCTTTTACAGAATGTTTGCAACCAGCATATCAATCCCAATGAGATGGAGCCTTCTTTCTCATCAATGTACCATATCCTAGATAAAGTGGTACCTGATGTCTATATGCTAGAGCAATCATAGACTACGTGATTCCTAAATAATCGAATCCCCCTCTGGTTGACACAAAAGATCAAGGTGGTATCCATCATGTGTACAAACAGCTCACTGAAGAGCTTCCACAAATAGGCAGCTTCACACGAGATCATACTCGTAGCTATGTATTCAGTCTCAATGGTGCTCAAAGAAACTATTTTCTGCTTCTTTCTCATCCAGGATATTGAGCAGAACCCAAAGAGAACCAACACCCAGAATTGCTCTTGTGATCCTCCACACTGCCTGCCTAATTATCATCAAAATAATCATGCAACTTCACATTTCCGTTAGTGTATCTCAATCCATGAGAGATTGTGCCTTGAAGATATCTCAAATGATTCTTGGCATCAATCCAGTGAGGCTAAACCAAATATGAGCTCAACATGGTATCTTCAAAAAATATATCTGGATGGGAGTTCACCAAGAACATCAATGCTAGAATGAGTATATGAAACTTAGAGGCATTTCCCAAATCAGTTTCGACATCCCTACCACATAGCTTCTGAGAGTTAAGCTCCATCGAGGTAGTCGCAGGCTTGCAGTTAACCATTCCAAATCTGGAATCCAACTCCCTCTTACTTTTGCAAATGAGAGGGTCTTCACCTGTCAAAAAGAGGTCGTCCTTAGAAGGTGCCAATATGAGAGATCTATCATCCACAACCTTCAAGCATTGATTTGGACCGGCTTCACTCCTAGTGAATCTCAGATTCATCAGACAACTATCAATCCTCTAATATTAAGCCCAGGGTGTTTTGCTTCAAGCCATAGAGGGCTTTCTTCCACCTGCATACATGAGATTCCCGATCATGAATCTCAAACCCCTCGAGTTGTTCCCAACCTGTGAACCTACTATATGAGGGGAATGGTCCCCTTGTAATATTTTCCTTCGGTACATCTTGGACATGTACCTTTATGCTCTTCTTGAATTCAGGCATCTCTGTCACCATTTGTCTCACATCGGGTAGGCCCCATAATAATCATACCTTCAGTGTTATAGATGACATGTGTCACCTGACATGATCCCCAATGGACTTCCAGCAACTCGATACAAATTACCAACCCTGAACCCATGAGTAAAAGCATCTTTGAAAATTCTATTTTCAAACACATACCTTTCAATCGATGAATGCCACCTTGAAACCTTTGTCTTCCATTGCCGAAATGGACACCAGGTTCTTCTTGCGACCAGGTACATAAAGAGATTCTTATAAATGAATTGATTTACGCTCATTCAGTTGAGAAGTAATATTCCCTACACCCTTTCCGGGATAGGTGGCATTGACTCCAAGTATAATCCCACGATTGTTTCCATCTCTACCAAATTAGAGAATGCACCCTTCTATCCAATGAAATGCCTTGAAGCACTACAATCAATAAACCAAATTCCCAAAGAGTATGGAGGAGAGGGCCAATATTAGATAGTGCTTATTTATCTTATCAAGAAAAACATTTGATTCTTCATACCTGGAGTTCCTTACTTTCCTTGAAGAGTCGACCATTCCCTTAATTTCATGCATTACTTGTCATTCCTCCGACCATTGAAGATGTCCCTGGAATGATTTTTATCATCATCAATTGATGTGTCCCTACCATTCGGACACTCCTTCGCATAATGAACGAACTTATTGTAAGTAAGGCATATTCTTTTCCTTCCACCCTAAGATCTGGATTTCCCATTGAAGTGATATTTAGGTAGGCCATCAGAAGCTTCTGCTGCACCATTCTAATAATATTCTTTTCTTTGACTTCACCCTTGGTGAATTTTAAAATGGATGAAGAATCCATTGAGCCTTTTGTCCTTTCCCAACTGTCTTCGGTGATTGCTCTTTCACTCTTGCTTGGGCTTTGTCTTCACCTCAGCTCTAATACCATGTTAATTTTAGGTATGTTTTATGCTTAAAGCAATTTATTTCAATTTTCATAGTTAGCTCAATATATTTTCAAGATTATAAATCGCATCAACATAATAGTAAATTGCAGATATAACATAAACATAAATCTCAGAAGACAAGCCAAGACAAGAGGACACAAGATGTGGCACTAGCCGGGGACAAACCCCAATGTGGGGAAACCCTTGATCAATTCTTCTTATATGTTCTTCAATAGTTCAACAGAGAGAGAGAGAGATAGTACATTTACAACAAAAGTCAACACTTTGACTTATCTAAATAAGAGCATAGATAATCTCTAAGAAGATGATACATGAGGTAGCTGAACTCAATTGAAGACATGTTGCTTCAACTGATTCTCCAAGGTGAATCTATCACCATGTTGCACCTATCATTGTGCTACTCCATATTATGTTTCACTAAACATGATTGTACCCATCATTGTACTGCTGAGCTCTTCATTTCACTATGTTGCATTGTACTTGCAGCTCCCATTGTTGTACCATGTTGCACCATGTACCATTGACCACCATGTTGCTCCATAACTTCTGTCATGCTGTCACACTTCTTTAGCCATGCTTCCACACTGCCTTAGTCATGCTGCCACACAGCCTTAGCTATTGGCTATCGCCTATGGCCTAACCCAACAACTAGATAGACTATGATCCCACAGTCCTAGGAAACACACAATGTTGTCATCAATATGTACACTGTTGATCTATGTGTTATAGGAGCTTCTACTCATCAAAGGTATGGGTAGCAGTTCCTTTATCTAAACTGCTGATAAGAACCTTTGTGACAGCACATAGGATCTCCTCATCTGAAGAGACCTCTCCTTTCAACATGATTGGTCTTTAGGACAGTGGACAAGATGAGCACCTAAAACACAACAATGTCTCTTTCTAACAAAAGATAGGATGTGTATAAGACTATGTTTTCTTTTGTTCCTTACTGTGACTGGTTAAGGCACCCATGTGCTACAACAACCCTCAAACAATCACCTAAAACATCCCTAAAAGACTGCGACCTTATCAAGGAAGGGTATCCTCCATTCATGCCATTGTTCTAGGCACCTTTCAGCCCAAGAAGCCTCCACGCTATCCCTATTTTAGTTAGGAAAGGCTTGTAGCCTACCATAGGGATTGTTGTTGCCTATTAGCTAACCAAAATAGTGTCACCCTTACCTTGAAGCTGCCCACAAACAGCCCACAATTTTCCTTACCTAACTCGGCCTCTTTGTATCATGGAACAACCCTCCACACAGTCACCAAGAGGCTCTAACAACCCTAAAACACCCATGTTGTCCCTACCTTCTTTGTTGGTTAGGGCAGTGAGTTAGGGATCCTCTTTGCTGCCTCTTTTCCAACATCTAAGGGTTGTCTCAAACAACGTATAGATTAGGGCATATAGGGTATGATAAGGTTGTGTTTAGGGTCAGTTATTAGGCCTCCTTCACTGTGCTAGATCTTCCTTTGAATTGTGGCCAAACCTTCACAAGACCTACGGCTAGGGCATCCTTCTTTTATAGTTAATAGGGTCTCCTTCTAGACCTGCAATTAGAGCTTCCTCCTCTTAGACTTCTCTTCCACTAAAACCCAAAACAAGTGGAGAGAAATCAAGAGTGAAGTGTGTGTCCAAATGAATATCAAGTCAGCTCCTTTTATATTAAAACGTTAAGCACACGTGGGGGTTATTTGGTTGTTGGCCGACCTTGACGAATTGTCCCATAACACAAATAAATTCATATCTTCATGAATACGTATCGAAATCAGATGATATTTAGATCAATCCTACACCTCTCAATGGGAGGGATCCAAGAAAAATATCAACTTCCATAAATAAGATGACACACATGGAGTTTGGCCCTAGTTGCCAATTTTAACCAATATGGCGAACATGCTAGTGCTCTTCTCTTCTTTGGCTTCAACAATGGAATGGTGGTTTACTCTGATAGCAATTTGACCAGCATGACAATGTCTAATATTTTGGATCTCCCATGGATTATTTATATAGATTTTTTTGAATCCATCTTCCCCCTCTTGGTTCATGCACGATAATGACACATGAGTAGGACAAGATGATTCAATTGATGTCTGCATACCTTCAAGGTGACTCAAATTCAGTCATACTGGACTGAGATCATGTCATAATATCGGCCCCAACAATATAGAGTCTTGAATCCCTGAGTCATCCATTTCTGCAACTGTGCGACTTTTGAAGGATATTCTGCGTATGCATGTTTATTGAATAAATAGTCGTGCGAGATCAATTGTTTTTACTTTATAAACTTTGGACCTTAGGAGAAATTTGATTCTTTAAAATTCATGATGTATTTAGCTGGAAAATGTTCACTTGTGCATTAAGTTGGACACCTTTTAGTGTCTTCTAGATTGTGCCAACATGTGTACGATTTTATGGTGTTAACAGTTGCCCCCTAATGTATGAGGTTAGGAGGAAACATATAGCCAAAATACATCACGTTTTCTTTTCTGACAGAGAGTCTGATTGACTTTTCGAGAGAGAGGATAAATTGTTGTGGAGATGAGTAGAGAAAAACCCCTTGAATGAGTATAAATGGTAACCATGCTCTGATGAAAACCTACAAAGTGAAAAAATGTGTCTATACGAGGCGATCATGTCTCATGCTCGTTATGATGACTAATCGTAATTGATTACAGTAAGAAAAAGAATGGTTATGTCCAGTCAACGTCGTGGTAGTTGATGTGTTGATAGTTGATGATGATAACTATTAATGCCCTCAAGCGTGCTTCTTGGTAAAATAGATTGAATTTGGTTCCCCCCATGCACAATAGAGGTGAATCACTACTAAATGAGGTGTTGTGGTATGCATAGGTATTTGACTTCGAGTACCTCCCTCGTATCATGTTGTAATAATTATTGGATGAGGTGTTTAGTGATGTGGGGATCTTCGACTAAATGAAAGAACTGCAATGGTAACCAAGTACAACACCACCTTGACAAGAAAGCTTGTGTTGGTGGCAAATGTCAAGGAGACCAATGACATCAGTGGGAAATAGTGTTTTCCATTGTGCCACCTGAGGATATCCCTACAAAGGTGGAGTATCCAAGGTACCACCCCTATCATGGAATACAAATGTTGAAGAATTAATATGAAATTTAAACAGGTTGTAATAATGTCGGTCAGATAACGCATGATAGTGAGAGTTGAAGAAATAAGAGGATATGGACAATTGGATCAAGGTTATAGATTTTTGTGCAAATGGTGGCAAACAAAACATGTTTACTAATGGTGATGGCCTTGAAGTCAATAGGATTTCCAGGGTGAGTGTAAGTATGTTTTGATGGGCACAAAAATGGAAAGTGAGTGCTGGTGAGGTGCAAGCTCCGACCAAGGGTGACTAGAAATTGTTGCCAAGTAAAACACATGAATAGCAAAAAATATGGGTCTTTTTCCTAAAAGAATCTTTGTACACTTTCCAAAAGAATATGAGGGTGATTTGGATGTATAGCCATGGAGATGGGTGCCCCATAATGATGGTGACCTATATGGAGGTGTGATGTTTTTTGTTGAGGGCATGTGCCCCATTGGTTGGTCTCTGTGTTGGGTTGGTGAAGCGGATGAAGTGACATAGATGGGATATGCAAGATGGGTGAATGATAGACCAAGTGTAGGATGCAGAGGTGTGACCGTCTTTATCTGTCATAAATTACTAGAGATGGTCTAGGAAATGGTGTGCATATGTGATGAGTGTAGAATAATGAGGTTGAACTTCAAGGCATGTAAGTGGGGTGGTTCCCAGGCTGGAGTAAGTGGTCATGGATCCTATTAGTGAAGAGGGGTCTACAAAGATGAAGTGAGCCATGAGTGGGGGGGGAGAGGGGTTCTATCGACTGACGCAGATGTTTATCATATGCGAAGGAGAGATGGTGATAAACATGGTCGAGATGAGGGACCTTATGGTGCATTTTGGAGAAATGGTGTCAGGATATGCAAAGATTAGGAGGAAGCCTATCATGCTAAGTGGAGAATGATACCTTCTTTGAAATTTTCCTATCAGGGTGTTGGTTGAAGCGGATCGTGTGCAATGTTCCTACAATGGATGCAACCAATACCCCAAGTGAAAGCATATGTTTAAAACATATGTATAGTCTGTGATTAATTGAATTCTATGAATTAAAGAACTAGAGGAGTACTTAAATTTCTAAGTGTGTGACAAGCCCAAAATTGAGTTTTGGCATTTACCAGAATGAAGAGTTCTATGATGAAGATGGTGTGGTACTAATCTTTGTGGCTCTTCTAGTTTTTTCAATGGATATCTAGGGATTCTGTAATGGAATCCAAAAGATAGTGAAAAGGGCGATAGATAGGGATAAGGGAGCCAAATATCACTTCATTTTCACTCCTGAGTTGTAAAGGTCAGATTGAGTTCTTGGGGGTTTTCTTGTTGTTGCAGTCAACCAAAGCACCAGGATGCACGTGCGGAGAGCCAGGGAAGGGCTTGTACTATACTATTCATCATTTTGGTATTTTTAGGGTAGACAGGCCGTACAGGGGTCCCATGTATAGTCTTTTAAGGTTGATTTTTCCTAGCTGTGCGGGCGACTCTTTTGGAGTCACGTGGTTGCCGATAAAAAATGAGGGTTTTGCATGGAAACTCCACGTAAAACTCATCCTCAGAAGCATGTTTTGTGCGTCTAAGGGGATAAATACCACGGTAAAACCTTGCAGAGGTCGTCGTGGCTTAGCCAACATAATGCATGAAGGTTGTACATCTGTGTGAGACACAAATGTGCAGACCATGGGAATGCTTGAGAAACAGGCACATAATCTTTGGCGCTTTGGATGTCACAGTTTAGGGGCTTGATAGATGCGCGTCCACGCATCTGTTGGGAAAATAGTTGCTCAATTTTGTGCCTATCAGGATCATAAGCACACGGCTATGAGAAAAAATGGGTTTTATCTTGGTTTTTCTCTCTTTTGATAGCCTAGATGGTTAAATATTTGACACGTGGTATCCTCACTGGCAGAATGATATGGAGGGAGAGATATTGGGAGAAGTTGCGTGAGGATGTGGAATGACATCCAGTGGCTAGCCAGTTGCTAGTGCAATGGGGGCATCTAAAGTTTCTTCATAACCTCCTATTGAGATTGCATGATAGGTTCCTACACTTTTTTATTAGAAGTTGGGATGTGGACCAATAGGTTATGGTTATCCATCTAACGGATTTGTCGATATCAGTTCATAGCGATATTTATTTTGTTACTGGTCTGCTGCTTTGCAGGGAGGCTTTGCCTTATCTACTGCTAGTTGGGCACATAGATATTCGTCAATGGGCAGAGGCAGAGGGTGTCGCTCATTATGGACATCACCCATATGAGGAGGGTTGCATTAAGATTACATTTGTGTTGGATCTTGTTGAGCAAGTAGCATTGGTGATTATTGTGACGCTAGTGGGATCAACATCCCCCAACAGAGCATCGGGGTCCCATATAGCGATTCTTCAGCAGTTATAGGTGGGCCACTTTTTTATTGGGCTCAATTATTGCATCAGGAGATGTTGTCTCAGCTTACGCAGGTGCAACGTGGTGCACTCAAGAGTTTTTTATATGGGAGTTTACTTTGCAGTATGATGTATGACCAGGTAGTTATGCTTCATCTGATCTTAGTAATGCTAGCGAGGCCTGCCAAGGACCCATGTATATGCCGTTGGGCAGCTGTGATGCTGAGAGATGGGGGTGGTGAGGTAGGGCATTATTGGAACGCCATTGTAGAGGATTGGTTTAACTCCAATCCTTATTGATTCTGGTGTATCCTTGTCATGGTGTGGACTTTCAAGGAGATCCAGATATGGGACTTCTTTTAGGCAATGGCTAGGGACCAGCAAGTATATTTTGATTTTTGCATTTGTATACATACATTTGTTTGCATGTATCATTATGATGTTTTATTTATGTTGATGTTGATACCATGCTTGTTTACTTGCAGATGTGAGCCATGGGGGCGACCACTGGCCTATTTGGTAGGCCATGATCCTAGGCATATGGGCATCCCAGGGGATACCCCCATACCACAAAGACCGAGGGAGTGAGCCCATTGATTGGGCCTTGCGGTGGACCTAAGCGACTGGCACAACACCATAAGTTAGAGATTGGTGGACCCTTTGGAGAGGGTACTAGCATAGCGGCAAGAGAGGATACAGAGTGATGGCACAAGCGTGCTGAGGCTGTAGAGGCATGCTTGGCAACTATAGAGGTTGAGCTACAAATTTATCGAGATACCTGGGGCAGGGTGGAGACCTTGACTAGAGGGTTGCCTATCGATGGATGGGTAGGGCTAGCAAAGGTCATTGTCGAGATGACAATATCACTGGAGCGAGCACACTGACCAGTTTTGCACCGTATAGCCATGGCGATGGCTACAGCTGGTTCGATTTTTTCTCTATATGAAAATATTGGGTTGCTAGGGCCCTAGATAGACTTAATGTTATTAATTTTGTTATGAGATTATGTATATACCAGGGTAAGCACCCATTATGAGGATGCTCCCTATATTTTTTTGACTTATTTTTCCTGGTCGTGGGCCAGTGAACGATGTGATATTTTTGTACTCATATATTTTTTGATCTATATGCAAGATTAGTTTTTGGTTGCTCTCATGATATGTCATATGTGTTTATATGTTTTTGTGTATTTTTGCATTTCGTTTGAGGTATATCTTATGTTGATGTTTTATGTATCTTGATGGTGATATATATGTGATGCATGCTAGTCTAGGATTTGATTAGCAATGTGACCAACTGTATGATTTTGATCCCTTGGTATATGTGTAAATGTGATACGATCAAAATGTCTATCTAACCTATGTGCATGAAGATACTTCCGGAAAAGTCGTGTATCCCCAACTTAAAAGGTCTTATTTAACTGTGATACAACTAGCTGGGAATCAAGCAATATATGCGGGTGACAAATACCTAGGTGGTGGGCATCAACCAAGAGGCCTATGATGATGTCGTACTATTCTTGATTGTTGGTCGCTGATCCGATACAAAGTCCATTATAGAGATGAGGTGTTCGGTTAGGAGAGTATATGGCCTAGGCTACATCTCGACCATCGAGATGCGTCATCAGCAAACCCATGATCGTAAGCTGGCAGAGGATCCATATGTTGACACATGATGAGAGAATGATATTTAGAGTGAATCCATGGTGAGGTGGTCATCATAAAAAATAAGTCATGGCACATACATGTCTACTCTAGCATTTTATGGGTGGAATTTTTGAGGTAGAGTCCATTGCCAAGATTTTTCGGGAAAGTCCAATCGGGCTTCGACAATATGTATGCCCCCTCAAGGAGGTAATGTTGGATGATGTATGGGCCCTTCCAAAGGGTTTCAAACCTTCCAGGTCCTACCGCTTCTTGGGAAATATCGTAGTGGAGGACTAACTCCCCCCGGGTATATGTTCGAGGGGTGATGTTACGATCAAATGAGGCTTTGAACTCTTCTTGTGTGCTTCATTACTCTAGGGGGATTTTCATGTTGAAAATTGATCTAGGTGGCTCCATACAAAAGTAGAATTCCAAGAGGTCTCATAAATGGTCAAAATTCAAAGTGGTCAGATTGCTCTTGAACTAGCACCAAATCGAAGTACTCGTCGCCCTCATTCCAATGGTGCAAATGACACTGAAATCTGAGATCTTATGGAAAAGTTAGAGGAAGTCAAAGTTGGATAGTGGGCTAGGTTGGAGTATCCTACAGTTTCACCATCAACCAATAGGGAACCTAGCACCCGAGAAGCAGGAAAATTCATTAGATCCCTAAAATTCCTAATAAACTACAGGTTAGAAAATTTTAAAAAATTGCCAATGGTTATGTAAAAAGCAAAAGGAATATATGTATAGGGGGGCAAGCCACCAACCCCTCCACCCCCAACAACCATATCAACATTAAATAATATATAAAAAAGGGGGCTAATAGGCCGTGACCCCTGCTGGCCCCAAACACCATAATGGGCGTATATGGGCGCGGGCCACCCGAACCGGGGAACCACCACTTGGAATAACCATATAATAGCCAAATTGTGGACCAGTGGGTAATAGGGAGTAACGCCTGCCCAAATAAAAACTATGATATGCCATTAAGGAGATTCAAACCCCATCCTCTTCCAGGTGAGCCGAAGTCGTTGCTAATGGGCCACTTGGGCCTCTTGGGAAGCTCCGCCCACATTTGCTATTTGAACCTTCTTCCACAATGTGCCCAGGAAAGGCAGTGGCAGAATGGAGAACATGGCAGAACCTTGAGTGTGAATGGAACCTCTTTAGGCAGTAGAACCATGATGCAGTGCCAGAGAGTGGAACCATGATTTGTACATTTTTCGAGGCAGATAATTTTCTGCAGAGAATATTTCTTGATGCCTGAAAGATTCCATGGGGAGGTAAATTTTCATTTGTTAGAATGATATGAATTTTATATTCATTTTAATCAAAATTTCGCATGGAACACGATGGTGAAATCAGATTCACCATATGAGCAGTAGATTTGCAAATTCCCAGTAGAGCAGAATCTTTGAAGAATCTTGAGGGAATCTTTCAGATTCCTTAAAGGCTAAAATTTGCCAGAGTCATAATGTAGCCAACTATATACTCGAAAGTCTCAGAATCTCGCAAGCGTCATGATGGAAATATTAGATTTGTGATCTAAGTTGCATATCTCCAACCAACCCAAAGAACAGAATCTTTGGAGAATCACAAGGAATCTAAAAGATTCCTACATGCCCAGATTTTGACGGTGTCGGAATTCGACAAATGGATGTTTGATTTTACACCTCTCAACAACAAAAATTCAATGGTGTAGTCAGTTTTTGCAGCTGAGCCTTCCATTTTTTAGCCAACTTCAAAGGTGAAGGTACATGATTAAGTCATGTCACGTTTTCCTTCATAATTGTTGAGATGATGTATTATGTTTTGAGATCCCTGTTTGATGTTATGTTGATTCTGGTAGCTGAAGGAACCCGAATCAAGTTTGGTATCAGAGTGGTCTTCTCACTGATGTGAATTGCGAGCCTGAACAATTGAACATGCAGCAATGAAGGATGACAAAGAAATGTATGAGGCCTTACTCAAGATGTCCAAAATGGTGTACATGATGTATGAAGCTTATGAGGAACAGGAGAAACAAAGAGTAGAGAATGGTGCTTCGTCCACACCTTCTAGTTTACATTCATCTTTGTCATCATCTTTTCATCATTCAAATGAGGAGATCAATCAAAGTCTTCAAGTAGATAATACTGAATTAAAGATGCTTCTATGATAAGAGAAAGAGGAGAAGCATCAATGGCAGCTTCAGTTGCAAGCCACAAAAGCATCCTTGGAAGAATTGAAGCAAAATGACCAAAGCCTTCAAGAAAAGGATGTTGAATTAAGGATTCTTCTACAAGAAGAGAAAGAGGAGAAGCAGAGTCTACAGCTTCAGCTACAAGCCACGGAAAATACCTTGGAGGAGTTGAGGCGTGACAAAGGCTTAGAAAAGACCTCATCACCTATTTCGAAATGGACATCTGAGGTAAATAGTTGTGATCATTCTTCAGTTTCATCTTCACATGATATTATTTCTGTTGGAAATGTGGAGAGACCCATTACAGGAATTGGCATGAGACTACTTACTAAGATGGGGTACAAAGGAGGAGGACTTGTTGTTAATGGCGAAGGCATGATTCAGCCATTGGAGGTTGTGTAGAGACCTCAATTTGCAGGTTTGGGATACACAAAAGGAGAATTCTCAAAGGTTTCAAATGCTTATGATACATTGTTAAAACTGTCGAGGAAAGAGAATGATAGGAACACATCACCATCATCCCATGTTAGTGCCCATTGCAGGGAAAGAGCTGAGGCAAGCTCTCATCGCCATAATTACACCAGAGACAACTAGGAAAGGTATAAATAGTCTTAGTATTTTAATGTTCATTTTGATTACAATCATGTTTTTAATGATGAACATAAATCATGGCATCAAAAACATGTATTTTTTTCGATATACATAACCATGTGTTTGTTGAGTGTTGGAGGAGAATGGTAGCATGAAATAGGATGAGGCGTGAAATTCCTTCTCCATAACAGGGAAAGAAGAAGGTAAAGCAAGTCTGGAGGAAGCAGACTCATTGTAGTAATTGTGATAGAAATGGTCATCAAAGAGCCACATGTTGGAGGCTCCATCCAGAGAAGCACCCTAAGGACGAAGTGCCAATGCAGAAATCGATTAAAGAAGTTGTTCGACAAGAAAATTCGTCACAAGAAGATAACCCATTCACTTTGATAATTGAGCAATGGTTTTTCTAGATGTGTTAGATTGTTTGGGCCTTCTTTGTAAATCATGTGTTTCAGTTTAAAATGTAAATGTGATGATGCATTTTCCAGCACTTGTTGAAGAAACAATGATGTTTTGGCCTTGTATTGATAGCTAGGGTATTGTTTCCATTTTGATGTAAACTTGACCACAAATTATGTGTTATAAACTCATGGAAAGTATGGGATGCTTGGATCATTAGTTGGTCATGTAAATTAAGCATGTAATTTAGAAAAATGTACTACAATTTTGCAGAGGATGCAAGTTTCGACTCATTGCTTATGGCTCCAAAGGACAAAAGTGAAGGAGAAGGAAGGGTGACATGTCAAGACACTTGTGGTGCAAACAATGTACACAATAGTTGTAGACGATGTTCATGCTTTTGGAGGACCAAAAAGCTCCTCGGTGGGGAGGATTGATCTAGGTGGTTCCAGACACATGAAAAAGTCCAAGAGGGTTAAAAAGTGGTCAACATTCAAAGTGGTCGGATTGCTCTCCAACCAACACCATATCGAAGTGCTCGCTGCCTTGATTCAAACAGTGCAAATGACACCCAAATCCGAGATCGTATGGAGAAGTTAGAGCAAGTCAAAGTTGGAAAATGGGCTAGGTTTGAGTATCCTATAGTTTCACCGTCAACCAAGACGGAACCTAGCACCTGAGAAGTGGGAAAATTCATTGGATCCCTAAAATGCCTAATAACCTCTAGGTTTGAGAATTTTCAAAAATGTCTTATGGTTATGTAAAAAACAAAAAGAATATATGTATAGGGGGCGGGTCACCAACCCCGCCACCCCCAACAACCATATTAACATTAAATAATATAAAAAAGGGCGGGTAAATAAGTCGTGACCCCCACCAGCACCAAACACCATAACGGGCATATATGGGGGCGAGCCACCCAAACCAGGTGGACCCGCCACCTGGAATAACCATTTGAAAACCAAATCATTGACCAGCAGGCAATAGGATGTAATGACAGCCCAAACAAAAACTATAATATGCCATTAAGGGGATTCGAACCCCATACTCCACTGGGTGAGCCGAGGCTATTTCCAACGGGCCCCCTGAGCCTCTTGGTAAGCTCTACCCACATCCGTTATTTAAACCTTCTTCCACAACATGCCCACGAAAGGTAGCGATGGAAAAAATAACACGATGGAACCTTGAGCATGAATGGAACCTCACCAAGCAGCGGAACCATGAAATAGTGCTAAAGAGAGGAACCATGATTTGCACATTTTTCAAGGCAGAGAGTTTTCTATAGAGAATATTCCTTGATGCTTGAAAGATTCCATGGGGAGGTAAATTTTCATTTTGTCAGAATGATATGAAGGTAATTTTAACCAGAATTTGGTAGG
This sequence comes from Pinus taeda, assembly GCA_000404065.3. Lineage (NCBI taxonomy): Eukaryota > Viridiplantae > Streptophyta > Pinopsida > Pinales > Pinaceae > Pinus > Pinus taeda. The sequence goes on from APFE031221630.1 coordinate 84,548, forward strand.
GAACACGATGGTGAAATAAGAATTACCATCTAAGCAACAGATTTGCAAATTCCCAATAGAGCAGAATCTTTGAAGAATCTTGAGGGAATCTTCTAGATTCCTTGGAGGCTGAAATTTGCCAAAGTCAGAATGCAGCCAACTTTATACTAAAAAGTCTCAGAATATCGCAAGGTTCATCATGGAAAGATCAGATTTGTGATCTGAGTTTTAGATCTCCAGCCAACCTAGAGAAAAAAATCTTTGGAGAATCACAAGGAATCTAAAAGATTCCAAGAGGCCCAGATTTTGGTGGTGTCGGAATTTGACAAATGGATAGTCAATTTTACACCTCTCGACGATAGAAATTCAGTGGTGCAGTCAGTTTGTGCAGTTGAACCTTCTATTTTTTTGCCAACTTCAGAGGCGAAGGTACATGAGTCAATCCTGTCATGTTTTTCTTCATAAGTGTTGGGATGATGTATTATGTTTTGAGATCCCTGTTTGATGTTATGTTGTGGGATCAGTTTTTCCACATTCTGTGAGATGTATTTAGTTTTCCATGCTATGTATTTTTGTGGAGATCCCTATGTAACTATTGTGAAGGGATACTCATTGCCACATTGTGTGAGATCATGTTAAGTTTTCATGCTGAGAGAAAGCCTTCTTGAGTAAGAATTCATGTAAGCAGAACATCTCGCAGAGAGACAAGCCACTCTTGTTTGAGGTCATATGACCTTTCTATGAGACCTCAAACAAGGGATGTAGACATAGTCCAAACTTGACGAACTCCATTATCAAATGTGTCGTGTTCATGATTTGTTGATTGTTTTCATGTTTCCTCTTGTTTAAGCATGCACATATGTTCTTTTATGCTCTTTAAAATGCAATTATAACAACATCACAGAATTAAAAGATCTTGGATGATTCTAGGAGCTAAAGGAACCTAGATCAAAAATGCATGTGATGTAGGGGACGCTTCAATGCTATGAGAGGTTTTGGTACAAATTCCACATACTGGTACGGAACTAACCGAGTAGATTGCATGGGAGGTGATACTTCTCATAGTATGGGATGTTGATGCGTCATTGACGTCATGAGATGGAATATCCTATGATGGTATCAATCTCGGGGTCGTGGTATTGGGGTGACGTGGCATCCTTGTATTGGTTGGCCTTAACGTTTCTCTCTCTACACGGAACCGTGGAAGATACTAGAAATTCCTTGTGTGGTGGAACTGAGAGTAGATGCGACAATAACAATGTGTGATTTTCTCTTGGTTAAAGAGAAGCTTGTGTGGAATTTGGACCACTAAGCAGAAGATGTCATTGAACTTACTAAGTTTGAGAAATTCATTTACCAAATGGTTGGGTTTATCACATAGGGCGCATATGATGGGTGACTTTCTTTGCCAGGTGGTTTTAGATCATTTTTGGCCCGATCTAGATTGATGTTGGTGATGTGAGATGTAATGATGGGGGTGCTTCTTTGTTATTAGTTGTTGTTTCTCCTCAAATACACATAAGACATGTAGGGGTCTGTCTTCCCCTGGTGGGGGGATGGGTTCTATGGACTCGGTATCTGAGTCTAGTAGATAAGAGTTTTCATTCATGAATCGATGTACACAACTCAATGATTCATGGAATCTAGGAAGGTGGGAGAACCTTCTCTTGTGATGGTTTCCTATGCAGATAATGCATGTAGGGTGCAGACATTTAGATTTGCTTCTTTGAGCAACCTAGGTGACTAGGTGGTTTTGGTAAAATTTCCATAGTTTTGGGCAAAGGTTTACCAGATGAGTAGGGTCATCAGTAAGAGCACATATTAATGTGGAGGAGGGGGTTGGTTGTTCAAGTTGCCTTCATGTGTTGCGGGAAGATTTTTTAGAGCATGAAGCTCATTCTTCTTGAACTTAGAATATGTTCTTTCATCCATCGTCTACTTGAGTTTTGGCTGGTGTTATTGGCTTATTAATGTTGGCTTGAATGAGTGTACTTAATGTCTCTTGGTATCGATGGATATCAGGACAGTGATGAGTGTAGTGCCCATGTTTTTCGCATATATTGCATGCATGATTGGTGCATAATTCTTTATTATGTATAGGCACAACCTTTGCTCCTTTTGGTGGAGTTGAGGTTACCAATGTTTTTGGGGTGTGCATGAGGGTTTTCAACTCATCTCACTCAGGGCGTATATGGGTCGAGTGCCCAAATTCTTCACATAACGCACAAGATAATAGGGCCCTATAGGAGTTTGAGGAATCTCCTCTTTTACCATTTTGTTTGTCCTTCTTTCTAGCCCCAGTTGGTGTCGTTGCAAAACAATTTTAAGTAGGGATGGTTTCCTGAGATGGAGGCATAGGGATACTACCTATCGAGATATGTCCTCAATCAGTCAACATGGTCATTGAGACCAGATACTAGAATGGTATCGTGAGAGACATATTTGGTAATCTAAGGGTTTTCATGACTTGGTGCAAGACAAAGCCAGGTGGGGGGTATAAAAAGGGTGTTTGTGTAATGGTGTGAAGTAGAGACATGGAATCAATAGTTGCAGGGTGTGTGGTGTCTAGAACTAGTTCCTAGGTTTGGGTGGTGTTTGATGAAGTCATCATGCATACTAGTGCTCTGGTTTTTGGGAAAAGTTCTTGTAGCATAGGAGGGTCTCTTGGGAATGTCCCTAGGAGTGTTCATGGCTTAAACTAGGTCAGGCTGAGCTTAGTGTAAGTAGTGATCAACCCGTGGGAGGATGATACTAAGGGTAGCACATCGTCAAGTGTGGGTAAGGTTTCCTTCTCGTACTATGTGAGTTGATCAATAGTAATGATCTTTCCTTCGTGGGGGAACATCATTATTTTGAACATCGATGAGGGGGCTGCAAGTATCTCATACATGTAGCTTCGCCCTAGAAGGATTTTATAATCCAACTGGGCATCTATGATCCGAACTTAAACAAGAACACAAAAAATTATAGACATATCCATAAATACAAGTATGTAGCAAAAATAACACTTCATTTCATTAGTATTAAATACTGAAATATTCATACAGACAAAATGGAAATAAGACTAGCTCATGTGATGGTAGCTTATCTCTCAAAAGAGATGTGGTGACTACATGCCTCTGAACTATGTTACAATGAGGCTCAGAGGCCTATTTATTATTGAGAAATAATGGAAAACCATAAATATCCAAAAACCTAACCCTAGGAGATGAAGCGCCAAAAATATGGGCCCCATTTGGGTAAATTGGTACATCAACTTCCTGGGGTCGTAACTTTGGCATACAATCTCCATTTGATGCACACAATACCTCGTTAGAAACATCTATCTAAGGAACAAATTTGAGTGACACATATTTTTATAACACATGTTGGCCCCATGTTTCCAAAAAAATGTCGTTTAGGGCCTCAAAACGACTTCGGAACTTTAGGACCCAAAAAATGGCCAAAAATAGTAAATTGTGCTACAACTAAGGAAACTGAAAAACTGAAAGAGACAGTGGTAGGGGCCCAAGAGGAATAGGTGGGTGGCCACCAACATCCACCTGGATTAGTCCTCCCCCCTTAGGAATCAATGGGTCCCCATTGCATTGAGTGCCTCCATGAGATGAGGAAACTTCAACTAAACTTGGTCCCTGGTGAGCCACTTGCCTTGGTGCAGGAGTTGGACAGCATTGATAACCTGGTATAGTTGGATCTTATGCTGGCAAGTGTTCTTGATCTGTGTGTCCATATATCAATCAGTTATGGTTTATTCCATTCAACCTAGGTTTAACTCTGTTGATGTAAGTTGTTCTGCAATGTCTAACATGTCTAGTATTGGTGGGAAGTATGGTCGAATGAGGTCCACATTTAACACTAGGTATGGGCCAAGGAATGGGGGAATAGTGAGCTCAAAAAAATTGTCTCCCACTACATTTGTAATGATGTAAGGACCATATCTGAGTGGTCTAAGCTTCTGATGTGTTTTGGTATGACGTTCTTTCTGAAAATGCAACCAAACTTTGTCACCCACCTGAAACTTGTGTGGTACCCGATGTTGATCATGTCACTGCTTGTACTTGGCATTTGATTTCTCTAAGATATTGTGAACCTGCTAGCAAATGTGATGGATGCATTCAATAAATCTAGTCACTTTATCAACCTCGTGCAATACATGTGTGGATTATGTCTGTGTAGTCACATGAGGCATGGAAACATCAATCGAACATAATGGTTGAAATCCTATACCAAATTGAAAGGGATTGCGACCAGTCAAGCTATGGAGAGCTCTGTTATAACTGTGTTGCACATATGGAAGACTCTCATCCCGGGTTCGAGGATGCTTGGAGTTGTACATGTGGATTATGTGTAATATCATCCTATTAATGACCTTCGTCTAGCCATCAGTCTAGGGATGGAAGGAAATTGACTTTGTGAGCTTGGTGTCCAATATTGTCCAAAGGCTTGACCAGAATGTGCTCAGGAACTTGCTATCTCAATATAATATAATGGTTTGTGAGATCCCAAAATGTACTCATACTCATTCAAAGAAAAGTTTTCCAGTGTCCTCTGTTGTCATACTCTTCTTGTAGACCACCAATGTAGCCATCTTAGAAAATTTGTCCTCGACCACAAATACATAGTCATTACCATGATTGGTAGAAGGGAGGCTAGACATATAGTCGATGGATTCCCACGACAAGTTGGGAGTAGGAAAAGGAGTGTACAGGCCTTGGTTCTTGATGGTTGGCTTGGCGATGGCATAGGTAGTGCAGGATCTAAAATATTTCCCAACATCTAGAAGGAGTTTGGGGCAATAAAAGTACTTTTGTAGTAAAACAACACTTTTCTCCACACCAAAGTGTCCTGTGACCCGACTGTAGTGCACCTCCAAAATCAGCTTGGCACACTCACTTGAAGGAACACAAAGGTGGCCTGGGTAGCATAATAATGTGTCATAGAGGTGGAAATAAGGAAATTTATTTCTATCTACTAGAATCTGGCATGTGGAGGCGAACTCTGGATCATTTTTGTATAGTTTCGGCCATCCATAGGTCTCGTGACCACAAGAGTTGAGAACATTAATCAGCGTTGAAACTAGGGTCTCGCTGAGGTAGTATGCAACATGATTGGTGCTACCTTTTTTGTATTTAATGTTCAAGTGGAATTGTTGCAGATACATAGACCACTTCTGATGTTGATCGTTTTGCAAATTCCCTTGTATCTGTATAAACTGAAGAGCTCAGTGATCGGTGTGGATGACCGTCTCCTTCCCCAAAATGTAGTGCTTCAATTGTCGACAAGCCTGCATGATGGAGTACATATATTTATCATAGGTGGGGTACTTTTGAATGTATTGGAAAGTGTGTCACTATGATATGCCATTGGATGCCCATGTTGGGTGAGGATTGCACCAATAGCATAGTCTGAGGCATCTGTCTCGATTTTAAATGGTTGTTGTAGGTATGGTAGTGTCAGTAGTAGTGCAGAGCAAAGGTAGGCTTCAACTCAACAAACGCCTTTTGTTAGGACAACATGCACGTCACTTTCATCTATGATGTAACACAAGTATTGGACCTAGCTCATGCCAAAGGTGCATTTCTCCAATTTGGCAACCAATTTGTGTTGTCGAAGGGTTTGAAGGACCTATCAAATGTGTTGCAAGTGTTCTTCCTAACTCTTGTTCAAGATGAGGGTGTCATCAAGATAAACAACCACGAATGAGTTGGTGAAGGGCCACAAGATGTCATCCATTAGCCCCATAAAAGTAGCAAGGCATTTTTAAATCCAAAGGGAATAACCAACCATTCAAAAAGGCCTTCCTTGGATTTGAAGGTAGTCTTCCATATATTTGTGGGCTCTATTGGAACTTGGTGAAAGATAGACTTCAGGTCAATCTTGCTGAAATACTTGGCCCCCTTGAGTTGGTCCAGAAGGTCACCAATCCATTGGATTGGATACTTGTTCGTAACAGTGATTTTATTTAGTGCTCGATAATATGTGCAGAGCCTCTAGGTCCCATCCTTCTTCTATACAAGTACAATCAGGCTCCCAAAAGGCGAGGAACTTAGTCAGATGTGCCCTTTTTACAACAAATCTTGGATTTGCTACTTGATCTATTCATTTTCCAGAATGGAGTAGTGATATATCGACTCATTGTGTAGAGGTGCTCTAAGAGTCAGATCAATTGATTGTTCAACCTGACACTGCAAGGGTACCCCTGTGGGTGAGGAGAAGTTGTCCCTGTATTCTTCTATGACCATATCCATATGCTTCTGCTACATGGAGGAACCCTTCCCTAAGGCCATGGATGTGTCTACAATCTTCCCCTTACTTTGAGAGGGAATAAGAAAGAAAACAACCATTCTGGGAGATGATCTTACTTCATTGTTTAGCAAAGATCCAAAATATGGTCGTAGGTGGGGCTACCTCTAGTATCCTGTATAACTTATCACGCAAAGAAATAATAATAGACTGAGGTATAGACTCATCCATGAAGGGCTTGATGTTGTAGGGAAGGTGACAATGTTGGCTAACGTGGAGATATTGTCTTTGGTGAAGCTACCCGATGGTGTATGGTTGCACATTTGTTGTAAACGATAGTCCGAACTGATTCACGACGTCTATTGAAATGAGGTTCTTTTGGCTCTCGTTGTTGACAATGAGCTACAACGGAGAATCCTTCACCCATATCTTTGATTGGGATATGTGTTCCCCCTCCTCTAGATCTTCAGGCTCAATCTTCTAGATCTTGGTGGTGGCCATAGTAGCACTGGGCTTTGCATCAATGATCTTCTTCCCTTTGTCATTCCCCTTATCGGGTTCTTACTCAGATTTGGAACACGCGTCTGATTCGGAAGCATTCAATGATCTGAAAATGGGGCTCTTAGGCTTCTTGTCTAACTTACAAGAACCTCTTCCACTTCCAAAGCTTTAAATTTTCCCAAGTCTTATTGATTAACCAATGCGGAAATAAGAAAAGCTTGAAAATATAGATGTATGCTTGTATCTGTTTTAAATTGATTATGTGTTGTAAATTAATGTGTTGAAACTGATATATAAATGCATATAACAGTAAATAAAGTAGCAGAGACAAACACACACATAAGACAACAATTTAACTAGGATTTCACCCAAAACTCTTGGGCTACGTCTCCATGAGCTCTAGTCAACTCGACTAGGCTCTTTGGGATTATGGCTTAATTCTTTTACAAGTCTGTGACTCAACTCCATATGGTTTTCAAATGAACCAATGGGCTCAAAATACCATCTTACCCCTCGTTGTCCTTTAGTTGTAGACAAATCTAGGCTTCTCTGGACTAATTCCTTTAGTCAATGCTCTGAGCTTCTTGAGCTTCCGGCTTCTTTGACTCCCTCAAAATGGTTTATTGTCTCTGGACTCCTGTCTTCAAATCAAACAACACTAGCAATAGCTAGATCATTTTGGTCTCTCTGTTGTTCTGCAACTTCGTCATAGCTTCGTGGCTTGAAGAAGTCAGTTTAGAGCTCTCTAGCTCTGCAGCTCTCCCTTTACCAAGCCTCCAACCTTTGGTGGCTCCTCTCTGTCAAGCGCTCTAGCTCTTTGGCTCTGTCTAGCTTTTCGGCTCTCTACGCTCTGCTTCTAAGTCCTCCTGAGCACTTCACTTACTCTACAAACAACCTTCCTTGCTTTGTCGACTACCCTCCTGGCATAAATCAAAAATTTGAATAGATTCCCCAGCCTTCACAGCCTCTGATCTTCCTCTACGAATTCTTTATTTCTCTGTTTTACTCTTGGCATCTACGCAAAAAATCCCCTATCAATTCTGCTCTTTGTATATTTAATAAACAACAGTTACAGTTCTCCTGAAGCGTGGGATCGATTGTTTCCTCTCAAGAACTAGTTCACAATTGAAACGAACTGGCGGCACAGGAAACCCAGTCATTTGGCCTCCTCTCTACAAAAATCCCAAAAATAGCCATATAACGGCAATACACAGGCAAATGCATGAAAAACACATCATGAGCCATTTAACTGGACTTCAAAATACATTCGATCACATCTATAAACTTATCGGGTCCTCCTTTGATCGCATATTGCAATCACAATAGGTGGGAGCCCCATGGTTCTCCCTTTGTATTTTAAAATACATTAAAACAGTGAAATTAATGTAAAAAAGCCTTTTGGTGGATTTTAAAATATATATAACCCAATTCATATAACCTTCAGGTCCGGTCATCAGGTCACCCGTACATATATAGATGTGGCCCCACTCCGTTGTAATGCACCGACTGCGATTTGCTGATATCAGCGATCGGCATATCGCTCAGCCTAGCACCTTTACCTCATATACTCTATCTGCCTTCAATCCGACCCGCCGACGATCACATGTCACATTGGCCTTGGCCTTTTGTTAAGTCCTCCCTTTGGCTTTTTGCAATGCTATAAAGCGGTAATCGCATATTGCAATGCTTTAAGGCCTATGGTTAAGTCCTTCCCTTTGGCACATTTGCGATGTGATATTTCCTCTTTGACCAATCAAACAGGCCATGTGGCCCAATCCCAGCTTGCCAAGTGTCAGTTGTGGATTGGCCCGTGAGCCTATACTAAAAATCAAAATTTTCAATATAGTTCAAAATTCAATGAAATTGCCTCCTTTTCTAAGGACATTGGGCAATTTTCATTTTACAATAACTCCTTCATCTGGAGTCCATTTTCGTCCATTCAAGTTGCGTTGGATTTTGAATGAAGGGGTCTCTGCAATGAAACTATTTCTAAAAGTAGCCTACGATTTTGATTTTCCTCTGATTTACAAAGGATTTGTGCCATTTGGCACCTTCTACCTCTTATATGAAGTCTTTTAGACTTAGAGGTTTATCCAAAATCCATTTTTGGATCATGTATTTCCACTAAAAGAACTTTTGGTCTCCAAAAGACTGATATAGTAATTTGAACAGTAAATGAGAGTGACTCACCATCTTGTTTCATCCTCCCTACACTTGCCTTTGCATTGTGCCTCTGAACCAAAGTTTCCGACCACTTCCCTTCTTGGATGGGCTGGTATTCCTCCTTACCTTCCTATAGAACTTCTATTGTACTGGTCATAGAAGGTAGTTTGAGCTTCTTTGCCTTGATCAGTGATCCAAGGTGGCTCAACAAATGTGAAGTACATCTGCTCCACAAAACTTTCATTTGTACCTGTTTGAAAGGCTGCACACAACACTGTTAACAACAACAGCCATACAGACAACAACTGGATGGACTAACTCCTGCTTCAACAAAAGAAACAGATTTCACATCTTGTGAACACCTCCATGTCTTACATCTGCACACAAATGATGGACTATTTAACAAGCCCACAAAACATGCCTTTAAAGCAAATGACCCTTCAAGTCAAGCATGTAGAACAAGACCATTAAGATTCTTTTCAAAGGATGAAACAATTTCATCACTATCTCCACCAAACCAACTTTACATGCATGTTTACAACAAAGCAATCAACCCTTCAAGTCAATCACACACACATGTTCCCAAAAACAAGGAAAACATCAACATCCATGTGTTCATGCACATCATCTCATGCATGCATTTCACCTTCAACTTTTGCTTAAGCACACCATACTTTCGAAGCTGAAATGAAATATAATGTTGCAGTAACAAAGTGAGTCTCCTACCCAACCTTTTCCCATTCACCTTCTTGGTAGAAACCTACAACTTGCACTCTATTATCACAGAAATGCAAATAGATGCATCATATCCATAGGCATCCAACTTTTAATTGGATAAGTATTCTAACCATTTCTTACCAATCCATTTCAAAGGTCCTTCCTTTTTCTATACATCAGAATCAATATGTGAATCATCTTGAGACACATCATTCATGGATTATTCCTTTCCATTTTTGCCATCTTCTCTTCCCACCATCTCCTTCAGCTTTTGTGGAAGCATTGCTAGATTTAGAGTCCAACACCTTTCAGCAAGATGCCCTTGCTTATGGTAGTAAGTGCACTGCATGTGCATCCTCTTGATAGGATCATTTGCCTTGTCCAATGGACCTTTGGCTTCTTGCTTCTTTTCCTTCTTCTGCTTCTTGTATGTGGCCATTCTCTTCCAACATCTAGAAACATCATGCCTATCCAAACCACAAAAAGAAAGAGCAATTCTTTTCCCATACATATGTGGAAATTTATCATGCTTTGCACAATCAAAAGGAAAATGTTTAGAACAAGATTTATACCTGCCTCTTTCACCTTTATTGCCTTCATGAGGAGGTGAAGCAAATGAAGAAGTGGCTCCCTTTGGAACACCATCAGTCTCTTCAAGGTTGTTAGAGTCTCCCCAACTCTCTGGTTCAAGTGTGTGCCTCTGAACACTTGCATCTTGCAATTGATGTTTCAAGCTATTGCATTCCTCCTTAATACGATCTTCACACTCTGTAATGCAACCCCTCCTTGGAGCTGTTTCAATGGCCTTCATGGCAGCCTTGGAATTTTCTCCATAAGTTTTTCCATAGCCAAGACCCAAATACTTAGGCCTTTCCTCAATCATTATTGGTTCAATGATACCTTGTGCATGCTTTCCCAAGCCCTTTCCTTCATAGCCCATCTTGGACATTAGCTTGGAACCTATGCCTTTAGTATGCTTTTCAAAAGAACCAATACAAGAATTCTCAAAAGAATTTGAAGACAAATTGGAATGGCTTACTTCTTCTTCAAGCTGGTACTTGACTAAGGCTTCTTTGGCAACAAATATTTGTGACTCCAACTCATGCATCCTTTTCAGGTTCATATTTGCAATATGAAGTTGCCTCTCCATTTCTTGAAATTTGTCAGCAAGTAACTGCTTCTCTTCCTTCATGGAATTCCACTGCTTTCTAAGCATGCTTCTCTTCCTTCCATCCTCATACATTTCTCTCACCTTGCCCATCATGATGAACAAGTCTTGCTTCATGTCTTTATCAAAGAGTCTCATGAAGAGAGTAGAATTTGAGGACCCACTTGTAGAAGTTGTCATTATGCCAATGAACAAAAAAAAAACTTCAACAAGATAAATAAAGAGCTTATGCAGCAACCTTTTGCAACAAACCTCTTGTGCTCCAAATATTGCCTTGAGGTCCTAGGATAGAAGAATGCCTTCAGCCCTTCTCCTTCTTGTCCTTCCTCGACTGAGCTATTAATAGCTTCCCCTTTACTTCTGCAAACTGAGCAAATAGCCAGTCTGCAAACAAGCATACAATTAGCCTCTTGTTGTTCAAACACCTTTCAAACAAGCAGTCTTTGCTCTGTCAATCAAGCATTTTGATATAAACTTCTTAAAGGTGTGGTTAATCAATCTTAAGCTCTGATACCACCTAATCTAAAAATGGGGCTCTTAGGCTTCTTGTCTAACTTACAAGAACCTCTCCCACTTCCAAAGCTTTAAATTTTCCCAAGTCTTATTGATTAACCAATACGGAAATAAGAAAAGCTTGAAAATATAGGTGTATGCTTGTATTTGTTTTAAACTGATTATGTGTTATAAATTAATGTGCTGAAATTAATATATAAATGCATATAACAGTAAATAAATCAGCAAAGACAAACACACACATAAGACAACAATTTAACTACGAGTTCACCCAAAACTCTTGGGCTACATCTCCGTGAGCTCTAGTCAACTCGACTAGGCTCTTTGGGATTATGTCTTAATTCTTTTACAAGTCCATGACTCAACTCCATATGGTTTTTAAATGAACCAATGGGCTCAGAATACCATCTTACCCCTGGTTGTCCTTTAGCTGCAGACAAATCTAGGATTCTTTGGACTAATTCCTTCAATCAATGCTCTGAGCTTCTTGAGCTTCCGGCTTCTCTAACTCCCTCAAAATTGTTTATTGTCTCTGGACTATTTCTTCTGTCTTCAACTCAAACAACACTAACAACAGCTAGATAATTTTGGTCTCTCTGTTGTTTTGCAACTTCCTCGTAGTTGCATGGCTTGTAGAAGTCATTTTAGATCTCTCTGGCTCTATGGTTGTACCTTTACCAAGCCTCCAACCTCTGGTGGCTCCTTTCTGTCAAGCGCTATGGCTCTTTGGCTCTGTCTGGCTTTTCGGCTCTCTACACTCTGCTTCTGAGTCCTCCCGAGCACTTCACTTACTCTACAGACAACCTTCCTTGCTCTATCGACTACCCTCCTAGCATAAATTGAGCATTCAAACATATTCCTTAGCCTTCATAGCCTCTGAGCTTCCTCTGCACATTCTTTGTTTCTCTATTTTACTCTCGGCATCTACGCAAAAAATCCCCTCTCAATTCTACTCTTTGTGTATTTAATACACAATAGTTACAGTTCTCTTGAAGTGCGGGATCGACTATTTCCTCTCAAGAATCAGTTCATAATTGAAATGAACCAGCGGCACAAGAAACCCAGTCATTTAGCCTCCTCTCTGCAGAAATCCCAAAAATAGCCATATAACAACAATACACAAGCAAACGCATGAAAAACACATAATGAGTCGTTTAACTGGACTTCAAAATACATTCAATCATGTCTATAAACTTATTAGGTCCGCCTTTGATCGCATATCGCAATCGTAATAGGCAGGAGCCCCATGGTTTTCCCTTTGTATTTTAAAATACATTAAAACGGTGAAATTAATGTAAAAATGCCTTTCAACATATTTTAAAATATATATAACCAGATTCATATCGTTGTCAGGTCTGGCCATTGAATCGCCCGTATGTGTGTGTGTGTGTGTGTGTGTGTGTGTGTGTGGCCCTGCTCCATTATAATGCACCAATTATGATCCGTCGATATCAGCGATCAGCATATCACTCGGCCCGAGACCTTTGGCTCATATACTTTGCATGCCTACGATCCAACCCGCCGACGATCGCATGTCGCATTGGCCTCGGCCTTTTGTTAATTCCTCCCTTTGGGTTTTTGCGATGCGATATTTCCTCTTTGACCAATCAAACAGGGCCACGTGGCCTAATCCTAGTCTTCCATGTGTTAGCTATAGATTGGCCCATGAACCTATACTAAAAATCAAAATTTTCAATATAGTTCAAAATTCAATGAAATTGCCTCCTTTTCTAAGGACATTGGGAAATTTTCATTTTACAATAACTCCTTCATCCGGAGTCTGTTTTCGCCCATTCAAGTTGCGTTGGATTCTGAATGAAGGGGTCTCTGCAATGAGACTATTTCTGAGAGTGGCCTGCGATTTTTATTTTCCTCTGATTTACAAAGGATTTTTACCAATTGGCACCTTCTACCTCTTATATGAAGTCTTTTAGACTTAGAGGTTTATCCAGGATCCGTTTTTGGATCATTCAAGTTGGCCACTAGTGACTACTTGACCCGACACTCACTTGTGTTGTGAGTGGAGCCCTTATGGAAGTCACACCACTTTCTCATTTCCTTGTTTGTCTTCATGGTGGTGTTCTTTCCTTGCAGCTTCAACGGGTTATCCTGGGATGCCCTGCCTTGGCTTTATCCTTTTCGCTGCGATTTGGGGGTGCCCTGTTGAAAAGTGTGCAACAAGAAATGCTTGTTGAGAATGCAACAAGATGATGGAGCTTAGTGGAAAGGAGTCGCCTTCACTAAGTGGGCCCGCAAGCTATTTTTGGCACAAGTCTATTTTTAGACATATGGATCATGGTCTATGAGTTGCAGGATACTATTTGTGGATGATTGGTCAAGTTGGTAAAAATAGATGGACCTCTATTTTTAGACATATGGGTGGAGTCTATTTTTAGACTGTCGGCTAAAAATAGAACAGTCAAATATTATTAGCTCTTAATAATATTTAGACTATAAACATTATCTTATTCTCTTGGAGCACTTCAGCTCGAGCTACGGATGTGGCACATGCAGCTACCAGAAGGAAATACGTGGTTCTTATGGGTTACTTGAGCTATTGCATGAAGGACTTCAGTTAGAACTTCAGTGATTGAGTTCTGTGGAGTTGGATGAGCAGTTAAGGGAGTTGTGTTCAGTTTGACTTAGTTGAGATAGTTTTATTTAGTCTAACTGATCAATAGACTAAGTGATGAGTGGTGTGAATTAGTTATTAATTAATTCACTAATTATTAACTCATAAAGCAACTGAATAATACATCAGTTAACTCAATGCATGGACAGTTTAGTGGAGACAAGTGTTAGAGGTGAGTGAAAGGGCAAGACAGCTGTCAGTTGTGACTATAGTTGTGCATGAGATTTGCACATGCATGGATTGAGATTGCCAATGAGGATTGCGTAGTGCTACACAAGGTAAATACGAGTTTGGTTCAGCCATTCTCATCCATTCTCTATGCAAGATTGCATAGTGGAGGCAGGCAAGCAGCAGAGGTGATTTGAGTCAGTGATTGATTCAAATCTGAGTTGTATTGTGTGTAACAGGTGGAGATAGTGTTGAGTACTTACGAGGAGTATTGTACTATGTATTGTTACATGATCTCAATCAATATAATATACAGATAGTTGTGGGGTTTTCAGCTTTATGCTTTCCCTGGGTACATACAGTGTTGGCATGTGTGATTGATGCTTCAATGTGCGCATGTGTATGTTTCTGAATACTGCTAAATTGATGATCAACGTAGATGAGATTATGTATTATGCATGCATTCTGCAATAGTGTATAATCAGGATAATCTCGGTTGAATAAGTGTCATATTAGTCATAAAATTTCTACATTTTTAACGATTTTTTTGCCCATCGACGCTTATATGTAAGCGGCTTCCATTACAAGCAACAGACCTCCGATTTTTGTGCACTGTTCTGTCCCAAAAACATGTTATAAAACACGATGGGTAACAGAGATGCGGGGGCAGCGTGCTAGAGGAAAAAGGCCAGAGAGACAGTGCCAGAGAGCCCGATAGCCTTAGTGGGGAGTGCTACAAAATTCTAAGTGCTAGAGACCTCAATTAGGAGGTTGCGCCCGAAAGAGAGCCGCAAAACAAAAGGGCCAAGTGAAGACAGAGATAGCCACAGAGCTTGATCAATACAGGGCACTGATACACCGCATGGAGTCACAACGCTTGAAATTCTGGCAGATTCACAGGGTTGCGATGATAAACCTAAGGGAGATAGGGCCAGATAGCCATAGAGCTACAGAACGAGAAGACCCGAGTGTTTCTTCTCTTTATGATCGGTTTTGCTCTTGTTGATCGATTATTCTCTTCATGATTGATTCTTCTTCTTAGCATTTCATTTGTTGATTAATTCTTCTTCGATCACTTATTCTTCTTGCATATTGATGTTGTGAGATTATTGTTTCAGCAAGCTTCAGCACTTTGACAGTTGTTTCATAGCAGCGCTTCTTAATATGGCCATTCATAGTGAGGTCGTGACAGATTGGGAGCGGACTGTGCCTGCGCAATGATGATGTGAACAAATGTTCACTGTGGATTGTTTTATCCACTTCTTCATTCATATCTTCAGATGGCCCGTGGTTGGTGTGAGGTATATGATTATTTCATATATTTCTTCTTTTACATTATGCTGCAGATCCTAGATTGATATTGATGCAGGATCTTCTTTATTTCATGTTGTCATGATTCCTTACTTCGTGTTATGTGGAATCTTCATATGATGTACTTTATGCTTTGAGATCCCTTATTGTATGTTTCTGGGATACTCTTGTTTATTACATGTCATCATGCATGTGTTTTGCTTTGACATCCCTTTTGTGCCTTGTTGGCGGGATGCACACCATGCGTGTTTTTGTATCATATTCATAGGAGTATTTTGATTGAGAGTTCTAGTTTTGGAATATCTGTTAGAGCCACTCCTGCATGAGGGCCTTCTTCCTTGTATGATCGAGACGGCAAAAATCTTGTGTACTTCACTTCTTTTGACAGCACCTAATGCAGTGGCCTACACCACCTTGATTGGGGCTCGGAGATGTAGTCCCTCCTGGACGAACTCCATTAACAACGGCTTATGTTTTCATGTGCTGATGATTATTATGTTCCTCTTCTTTTTCTACATGCAGATGTATTCCTTTATGTCCTTTTAAAAAATCAATTTTAACACATCACGAAAGTAAAAGGTCTTGGAAGGGTCCTTCTTCACACCTAGACCTGGATCAGGTTCCAAGCTTGGTATCGTGCGATGACATCCCCAAACTATGTGATGATGTCTGGATGGAAGTGAACTCTAGCCTCCATGGCACCTGGATAAAAAAATTTGGAACCAGTATCTACTTCCCTCCAAATCATGATCAACATTGTTCACACTTGGATAGGACCACCAATGTAGTTGTGCATGTTCTGTCTATTCACCTCCAAGTCGTCCTTGGTGGAATTCTATCTCAGCTACTCCAAGTATTCCTCTACCTCCTTTCTAACCTGGTTCTGATGTTTGGCTTCAGTGAGTGAGCCAACTAATAGGATCTTGTGGGTCTTCACCAAGGAATCCAAGTTGTTGTATATCCATGCATATGAGGCCTGAATGTTACCAATGAATGAGGCGAGTTGCTTTTTGTTCTAGATCAACATCTTCACTCTTTCTTTCTCTAGCTTTACCTATGACTTCATCTTCTTACCCAATTCAAGCGGTGCCCCTTTGTATCACATTGTCCATTCATGCACGACAACGATTGTAGCATGCACATTTCTTAGAGTTTTGACAAATTATTTACACTACTGCTGCAAGCCAAGAAAGTGGACAATTACCTTATGCATGGTAAGTAGCTCCTCATAGAGATCTTGGATGGTCTCTCCAAGTGTCGAGACTTCATGAAGTATTGATACCTTCATTTCCTCTAAGTGGACCTATGTGGAAGCTGCATTCTGAGATGTTGCACAAAGTTGTTCAACCTCTTACGTGGCAGCCTGCAATTTCTTTGCCAGTTGCTTATTCTCAGACATCAAACACTGACTGTTCGACTTTGTTGCACCTACGAAGGTCAAGTTGGCTAAGGCAATGGCTTTGGGATCTCTCCTAGTGTCATCCACGACTACCCTTTCTCTCATAAAAGCAGGATATGTGAGATCATCTGGAAAATGCTTCTTACGCACTTGTACAATATTCTTATGGAATTCATCATACGCCATATTTTACGTGTCCATAGCCAGATCATCGTCAAGAGGAATAACTTACCCTTCCTCGCCTAGAGATGAATCTACTGTCAGAAGTGGTGGAAACTGAATAGTGACCTGGTTTGTGCTAGCCATCGGATCGACATCCTAATTATGCGGCATTATTTCTGCCTTCGTATCATCGATCTCTATCATTTTCTCAATCTACCAAGCAAGATCTTGATCCTACATCTGTCCACCCTCCTCCTCTACTAGTGGTTGGCTTTGTTCTTGCTATTTATCTTTTGTTTGCATTGTTTCTTCTACTATTGCGTGTTGCCTTTCTTCTTCCTCGTGATTTTGCTTCTCTCCTTATTCTTACTTCTACTTTTCTTCCTCCAATTTCGTTTGTTGCTCTTCCCTCTTTCTTCGTTCATCTTTCTGAATTCTTTGTTTCCTCATTGCCTCAATCGCTAAAGTCACTTTCATAGTCATTGGATCCACTTTCATCTTGCGGCTTCTTTCTCCCCCTGGGTTGTCAGCAACCTTTATCTTTCCTTTATCCATCACAGGGTTTCTCCCTTCTGTTGTCACTTCTTATGGAGTTGCTTCCTTCTGTGGAGTGGCCTGTGAAGTTCCTACTATACTAACCATCTTGTGTGGTCTATAGGAATTATAGTAATTCTTCCATGGATCCTCTTACCAGTGAAATGTCCTGCTAAGCCACTAAAATTGAATTCTTGCACAGTGGTTCTTGAAAATACCATGGGGATTGTATGGAATAAAGTCTCGAGTATTGAATTCAAACTTTTTTATCGCCTTTCATTCAATGTTTGTGACTTTCAGGTTCTTTATCTCGTACAATCCAATTTGCATAGGAAGAGTTAGCCAAGGTTCTTTCTTCTTCCTGTGCAAAGCGGTTGATAACTCTATAGCGAGATGATATGACACTTCTTGCATGACAAACTTGTCGGTGGCATACCTTGGCAAAACATGGGTTGGCTTCTCTCCGTCGAATACTCTAAGGAAGGTGCCACCTGGTGAGGAAAACAAATCTACTATCTCTGATATTGCCTCCATTTCCACAGGCAACATGCAAGGTGGTTCCTCCTCAAAGATCATCCTATATAGTAGAATGAGGAAGTGGCCAGTTAGATTCTCCATAACCCCTCGATGGTTGCAATCCCATAGAAGCTTGTAGTGGATATTCAAGGCAAGTTCTCAAGGTGACAACGCCTAGTTCATACTATGGAATGCATTATGTGCACAGATTGCATCCACCAAATATGCGACATATAGAATCTCGTATGCTTTCCCTTGGAGGATTCAGGGCATTACCTACATGGATCCTTAACTATTGACCAACAAAAATGACCAGTCGAGTGGCTTCCCATTGTTCACAATCTGGTTCAGAAGGACTACCCACCCTTCCCGAAAGGTCTTTGTGTTTTGTTGGTCATGGATTTTGCAAGCTAAGATGATCAACATATGATAGGCCATCCTGAGAGGCCTTGTCTTATATGTGTTGGTGGGTGGCTGTCGAAACTTTGATGGCTCCTTCACCCAGCACTTAACAACATCCCTTGTGACCACATATATGTTGGTGGCATGGAAGAGTGAATCCATGCATCCTTCTAGCTCAGGAAAGTGATACATGCATCAATAATCTACTGCTCGAAAAGTAGCAAGCCTTCATCCATTGGCACTACTCAAAGTCATGGTATTCAAATCAATATGTGAGACAATCCAATTGATGACATTCTCACATGGGAAGGTTGGATATATGCATGCAACCATGTGTAGCCCTGATCTCTAGAAATCAATATATACATGTCAGTCCTCTAGATCTGTTAGGAATTCCTTTGTTCAAAAAGCTTCATTAACTTTTTTCCATGTAAGATCTGAATCTTTTTCTACGTACAATTGAGTGTCCACACATACTAGAAATTTTACTCACATTTAATCAACTGCTTCCTAGGTACAGCCATCAGTGGTGTCTTTTGAAGTAGTTCCCTTAGGTGCCATGGTAATAGTGACTACTGAAGTGAAGTGATCAATAACTGTGGTACCTATGGAACATAAAAGACTCCCATGGAAAGAAAACATTAGCATTTTTGCAAACCTATATTCACAACAAGATCAAATAGCAAACCGGTGCACTGGTGAGAAAAATTATACAATTATCTTGGTCATGTGAGGGGGACTGGAAGTGAAAATTGTGCATTGCATAGTCTCAGTAGCCAAGGGACAACCTGAGGCTTGAGACTGCGCAATGTGCAGTCCCAGCTTGGGCATTGACTGGGAGAGACTATGCATTTCATAGTCTCAGTGGCCAAGGGGTAGACTGATCTTTGGAACTGTACAATACGCAGTTGGGCTCGCATGTATTATGCACTACGCAATCCTAGAGACCAAGCCTCAGCTTGTGCTTTTGGATTGCGCAATGCCCAGCTGGGAGATGTGAAAAATGGCTAAGGAAAGTGTGGATTTGCCTAGTGCAAGTGTGGGAAACAAGCAGATCTAGGTGATGATGTGATTTAATTTCATATCTCACTAAGTATCGATGAATCAAATTAAATCAAGTGTAGAAACTTAACAAACAAAAGGAAAAACAAATGTGTGAGGAGGGCCTCTGCAACAGCAATCACTGGTGTGCAAAAACAAGAAAATCATTGCGACACTTATGAAAGGAAAACGAAAAATTGAAACAACACTTCTACAAGCTAATACAAGTTAAAACGCTAGCAACCATGAAGAGAAACAAGTGAAATGACTACAAGTGACAAAAATTTTGACAAAAGCGAAACTCACCCGGAAAAGTGACGACAACTCCACCGAAGGTTCCTTGATCTCCTTAGGAATGTTATATCTAAAATATCGAATGTAAAATTGAGCTCTAGATGCGTTCATTAAATAGATTTGAGCAAATTAGGGTTTATGACACACATGCTTAAAATCAAGGAAAAAACGACACTTGGTGGAAATTTCTAAAAATAGAGATAGCGCCACCTTTGGGAAACTAATAATGAATCCCTAATTTCTAGGGATTTCTTTTTTCTTTTTTTATTTTATGCTTTTTCGGGAAACTTGTCATGCATATTGTCAGGAAAGATTGCGCAATTTTGGGTAACTTAGCAAAGTTCTGACTCAGTTGACTGTGCAGTTTCTGATCTCAGTGATGGATTGCATAGTTTCTGGGCTCAGTTCTGGATTTCCTTCCATGACTGTGTAGTTTTTGAGCTCAAGGAAGAACTGCTAGTCTGTATTGTGCAATCCCAGCCATCAAGGCTAGCTTTCCCCCATGGATTGCATAGTTTTTGGAGGCAAACCCAGAGCTTTTGTAAGGCCAAGTCAGGAGGTTAGCTTGTGACTTAGAAATATCAGCTAAGTGTAAAAACAAGTCAACACAAAGGTAAGCACATGTCAAGAGAAAGGAAGGCTCCAAAATCAAAGCATAGGAAACACTTTGGAGGGTGGTTGTTGATCTAGGTGGATATTGGTGGCCACCCACCTATTCCACTTGGACCCTCACCATTGTTTCTTTCAGTTTTTCAATTTCCTTAATTGTAGCACAGTTTACTATTTTTGGCAGTTTTTCGGGTCCTAAACTTTCGCAGCTATTTTGAGGCCCTAAACAACATTTTTTTGGAAAAACTCCTACAGTGATTACGTACTCCTTGGAGAGATATTTCCAACGAGATGTCATATGCATCAAACGGAGATAATATGACCAAGTTACGACCCCAGGAAGTTGCCTACCCAACTAACCCCAACGGGGCCCATAAAAATCTTGGTGTTACATCTCCTTAGGTTAGATTTTTGGTTGTTTAGGGTTTTCTCTTATTTCTCAATAATAAAAAGGCCCTTGAGCCTCATTGTAACTTAGTTCAGAGGCATGTAGCCACCACATCTCTTCTCAGAGATAAGCTAAGATCGTCAAGCTATCTTATTTCCATTATGTTTGTAAGCATAGTTCAGTATTTTTCTAGTAATGAAATGAAGTGTTTTTCTGTTGCATCTATGTGTTTATGAGTATATCTGTAAGTTGTTGCATTCGTATTTAATTTCATATCAGTGGTATCAGAGTGGTCTGCACTTTCTTTGTTTTTCTTTGCATGTCCCCAATGAGGTCATGGTATAAGGAGTTAGGGCTCGATCTGGTTGAACCATTGCAGGGTCAGCCTCGCAAAACCCGACGACCTCCCATGGCAGAAGAAAAGATAGATGAGGGGGAAGGAGATCATTTCAAAATGTTGCTCAAAGAAGCACTCAAGTGACAGAGGGACGCGATGATGGATAAATTGTCCCAGATCCTTCGATGACTACCCACAGGTGATGCATCTCCATCTAGCAGCCACTCCTTTTAAGGTACACGTTAACTTTGATATTCCCATATTTGAAGGCCTCATAGATGCAGATGTCATAGATAAATGGTCAAATATATTGGAAGGGTATTTTTCAGTTCATGACTTTTCCAATCAGGAAAAGATTACGTTTTCACTTCTCAAAGTTGCCCCACACGTCAAGGACTCGTGGGAAAGCTAATGTGAACAAAAGGACGACAATGAACCCTTGTTGTTTTCAGTTGCACCCACTTGGAATTCTTTCCAAGACGCCATTAAGAAATAGTATTCTCTTGCCGGGGGCTATGAAGACAAATACATAAAGTGGACCACACTACGGCAGGGAAGGGACCAATATGTGTCATAGCTCACAAATACTTTCCATACCCTTCGCATGAAGCTAGGTATCAAGGATACTGAGTAGAATTTGGTGCTCAAGTATCGCAGCTATCTACTCAGGTACATCCAGGACGAGATGGAGTTCCTAGACATTTCCTCTTTCAGCACAACATATCGGTACGCTATAAAGATTGAGCAAAAGTTTAGACAGAAGAAGTGGGACTTTGGATCTGTGAATCCAAAGAAAGGAAAAGGTGCCCACAAACCACATAACAAGGGACCAAGCCAAGGATGGGCTACCCAGGACAACCCACCAAATTCTCAAGTAAAGAACAACACCATGAAGATGAAGAAGGATATGGGAAAATGGTGTGAGTTCCATAAGAGCTTCACTCAAAATACAAGTGAGTGTCGGGCCAAGCAGTCACTGGTGGCCGAGCTGAAGGCTTCCGAATCAGACATAGGTTCCGACTCTAAATCAGAACTCAATAAGGGGACTAACAAAGGGAAGCAGATCATTGATGCGGAGCCCAATGCCACCGTGGCCACCACAAAGATTCAAAAAATTGAGCCTGAAGATCCAGAGGAGGGGGAACGCCTCTTCCACCCACAGATGTGGGTGAAGGGTTCTCCGGTGCAGTTCATTGTCGGTAACAGAAGCCAAAAGTACCTCATTTTAGCAGAATTCATGAAGCAGTTATGCCTAAAGACTACAACACATCCACATCCGTACACCATTAGGTGGCTTCACCAAGGGCAAGATCTTCGTGTCAGCCAACAGTGTTGCCTTCCCTATAGCATCAAGCCCTTCACAGATAAGGTATTGTGTGACGTTGCTCCTCTTGAAGTTTATGATGGATTGTTAGGACAACCATACTTGTGGAAGAGAGATGTTGTATATGAGTCTATAACTCACTCTGTGATTATTACTTTGGCTAATAATTTGTACAGGATATCGGAGGTAGCCCCGACTACCACCATCCCTTTGATCACTGAAAAGAAATGCAGTGAGATCATTTCCCAGATCAGGAAATTCATTTTCCTTATTATTCACCCCCAAGGTAAGAAGAAGGTTGTGGCCACGACTTCCAGGCAGGGATCCTCTGCACAGCAGCAACAAATGGACAAGGTCGTGGAGGAGTACATGGACATTTTCGCCTCACCCACAAGGGTACCTTGGCACTGTTAGGTTAAGCACTCAATTGATCTAACCCCAGGCGCACCACTGCCCAATGGACTGATCTATCGACGCTCTGTTCTGGAGAACGATGAGATCAAGAGGCAAATTCAGGAACTACTATAGAAAGGGCACATCAAGCCAATCTCATCACCCTATGGGAGTTTGATTGTGTTGGTATAGAAAAAGGATGGGACCTAGAGGCTCTGTATTAACTATCAAGCGTTGAACAAGATCACTGTCTGGAATAGGTACCCAATCCCGTGGATTAATGACCTTTTCGAACAGCTCAAGGGGCCCAAATATTTCAGCAAGATTGACTTGAAATCAAGTTATCACCAGGTTTCTATCGAACCCTCTGATGTGTGGAAGATTGCCTTCAAATCCAAGGAGAGCCTTTTTGAATGGTTGGTCATGCCGTTCGGATTGACGAACACGCCTACAACCTTCATGAGACTGATGGATGACATCTTGTGGCCCTTCACCAATGCATTCATGGAGGTGTATTTAGATGACATCTTGATCTTCAACCAGAGTTGGGAAGAGCACCTCCACCATATTCGACAGGTCCTTCAAAACCTTCAACAACACAAGTTGTGTGCTATCTTGGAGAAATGTACCTTTGGCCTAACCTAGGTTCAATATCTGGGGTACATCATTGATGGTCAGGGTGTACATGCGAACCCATCTAAGATAAAAGTCATTTGGGATTGGCCAGCCCCAACCACTCTAACAGAGCTTCGTAGCTTTTTGGGTCTTGCCAATTTCTACCATAGGTTCGTGTTGGGGTTCTCTCATATCACTTGGCCTTTAATTCAAGTAACCAAGGGCGGAGAAAAAGCCAAGTTCTTTTGGTCGGAAACCCAACAGCGAGCATTCTCCAAGTTGATGAATCACCTATGTTCTGCACCAGTGCTCATATTACCAAACCTTAAAGAACCATTTGAGATTGAGACAGATGCCTCCGACTATGCTATTGATGCAGTTCTTACTCAACATGGGAATACAGTGGTTTACCACAGTGAGACACTTTCAAACAAAGTCCCAAAGTACCCCACCTACGACAAAGAAATGTATTCCATTGCACAGGCCTTCCATTAATGGAAGCATTACATTCTGGGGAAGGAAACGGTCATCCACACAGACCACCGACCTCTACAGTTCATACAAACACAAGGGAAGTTACAGAACGGTCGTCATCAGAAATGGTCCACCTATCTGCAACAGTTCCATTTGAACATTAAGTGTAAGAAGGGAAACACCAATAATGTCACTAATTGCCTCAGCCGACTACTGGTCATGGTGCTAATCACTGTGCTTGACTCCTGTGGGCATGAGGCATCGAGGTGGTTGCATCTTTACAAGAGTGATCCAGAATTCGGCAGCATATAACAGACACTCCTAGAAGGGAAGAAAGTTCCAAATTTTCACCTTTAGGATGCACTATTATGCCACTTTGGACACATATGTGTTCCTTCAAGTGAGTGTGCCAAGATGATTTGGGAGGCGCACTAAGTCATATCAATGGACATTTCGGAGTAGAGAAAATCGTGGTGGTGTTGCAGAAGTATTTTTATTAGTTGAAACTTCGTCAGGATGTTGAGAAGTACATTAGATCCTACGCCATTGTAAAACCAAACATCAATAAGCAGGGCCTATATACTCCTCTACCTACTCCTAGTCGGCCTTGGGAATCTGTCTCCATGGATTATATGTCAGGCCTTCCTTCTACTAAGCACGACAACAATTGCATTTTCTTGGTTGTCGACAGATTCTCTAAGATGGCCATCATGGTGGCCTGCAAAAAGAGTATCACAGCAGAGGCCACTGCTAAGCTCTTCTTTGAGCGAGTGTGGGTACATTTTGGGATCCCATAGTCCATTATCTCAGATCAGGACAGCAGATTCCTAAGTGCATTTTGGTCAATTTTCTAGTCGATGTTGGATGCAAAACTCACTAAGTCCATGGCTTTCCATCCTCAAACTGATGGCCAAATAGAGGTTGTCAATAGGATGATCGTACACATTTTGCGCATGTACAACTCAAATCATCCCTGCACATCGGATGAAAGTCTCCCCTATGTCCAACGGAGCTCTCCACAGCTCAACAGGCCACAACCCATTTCAAGTAGGGCTGGGATTTCAGCCATTATGCCCCATTGATGTGGCCATACCATTTGCATCCACTCAGGTAGATTCGGCTCACGTACAATCCAAAGTTGAAAGGGCTAACAGCTTCATTGAGTGCATTCAACACATTCGCCAATAGGTCCATGATACATTGGACAGATCCAATGCTAAGTGCAAGCAGCGCCATGATCAGCATCGAGTGATGCACAAATTCTAGGTGGGTGACAAAGTTTAGCTACATTTGCAGAAGGAGCACCTTGTTGGACCCCACTACAAGCTTCGCCCACTCTGATATGGGCCATACACCATCACCAAGGTCATCAGGGACAATTCCTTTGAGCTCAGCATCCCACCGTTCCTTGGTCTACACCTAGTGTTCAATGTAGATCACCTTCAGCAATACTTTCCACCATTGTTGGACACATCTGACATTGTAGAATGGCTCACACCAATAGAGTTCAACTCGGACTGCATGGAACAAGCCACGACTAATCAAATCATGGACACATAAATTAAGAACACTCGGCAACATAGGATACAACTATATCGAGTTGTCAAAGTAGACCAACTCCTTCACCAAGGCAAATGGCTCACTAGGGACCAAGTTCAGCAGAAGTTTCCTCATCTCAGGGAGGAACTCAATGCAATGGGAACCATTGCTTTCTTAGGGGGGAGGACTGATCCAGGTGGAGATTGGTGGCCACCTGCCTATTCCACTTGGACCCTCACCATTTTTTCTTTCAGTTTTTCAGTTTCCTTAATTGTAGCATAGTTTACTATTTTTGGCATTTTTTTGGGTCCTAAACTTCCAGAGCCATTTTGAGGCCCTAAACGATGTTTTCTTGGCAAAATTCCTATGATTATTATACAAGTAATCATGTGGGCAGTTTTAGTCCTCGGAGAGATCTTTCCAACAAGGTATCATACACGTTAAACAAAGATAATATGACCAAGTTACGACCCCGAGAAGTTGGCTACCCAACTAACCCCAACGGGGCCCTTAAACTCTCGGTGTTATATCTCCTTGGGTTAGGGTTTTTGTTGTTTATGATTTTCTCTTATTGTTCAATAATAAAAAGGCCCTTGAGCCTCATTGTAACTCAGTTCAGAGGCATGTAGTCACCACATCTCTTCTCAATGATAAGCTACCATCGTCAAGCTATCTTATTTCCATTTTGTTTATAAGCATAGTTCAGTATTTTTCTATTAATGAAATGAAGTGTTTTTATGTTGCATCTCCGTGTTTATGAATATATCTATAATTTTTTACGTTCCTATTTAAGTTCAAACCAAATGTAGTTGTTACAACACTAACTAAATCCGAGTGCACACCACATATAAGCTCTAGATTTAACTAACACTAACTAAATGTGCATCACATGTAAAAACTAGAGTTTAATTGAAGCTAATTAAGGCTAACTAGGTGCATGTACACCAACATCCCCCCTTAAGCATAACTTATGTGAGTGTGATGCAAAATGAATGAGTCCCGACAATAAGGCCATTTTAGGTACCCATGTACAATGCATGAAAAGAGGAAATAGGGAAAACCTAGTGGGAAGAAAGCCTACCCTCAAAGTATAATGCAAAAAGCAAGCAAAAGACAACTGCTAGGAAGTCATGTCCTTCACCTCGAGACAATCTCGCAGAAATTGAAACATTGCTCAGTGAATGCCAGGGTGAAGATGTCAGCAGTCTACTCAGAACTGGGACAATACTACAAATCGATGATACCATCATGAATTAGTTCTCTAATTATATGCATGTAGATCTTGATATGTTTAGTATGTTGTCGTTGCACTGGATCTCTACAAAAATTGATTATACTTTGATTATCACACCATATGATAGCCGGACAATGGAAATTGATACAAAGCTTCGAATGGAAATGTTGTAGCCAAATAGTCTGAATAGTGGTACTAGATGCTACTCTATACTCAACCTCTACTGATGGTAAATCAATGGTAGCATGCTTCTTGCTTGACCAACAAATTAGGTTGGATCCCAAACTTAGTACATAATCAAAGGTGAACTTGCGATCAAGGTTTTCGCCAACCCAATCTAAATCTGTGAACCTAATGAGATCCAAAGAACAATTTGCTACATAATGAATCCCATGGTGACTGTCCCCTAGACATATCTAAGGATGCACTTTACATCTTTCCAATGTAACTCATGTGGCTCCTACATGTATCTAGAAATTGCTCCTATGACATATGAGAGATCAAGATGGGAGTGGATGAAATAAAGAAGACTCCCCATTAGCTGATGGTACAATGTGCAATCAACCAACGGTTTGTCTTTTTCATTCTCAAGTTTTATCCCTGATAAGAAAGGTGTGGTTGTTGGCTTGCATTCACTCATGTGAAATCATGCCAAAATATCTCTAGCATACTTTGGTTGAGAAATGGTAATCCTAGAACCATTCTAATTGATCTCTAGTCCAAGGAAGAAATTTAGCTAGCCCATATCTTTCATAGAAAACCGCTTATATAATGCATTTTTAATCTCAACAATGGTAGACATTGAGATACCTATTATCAAAACATCATCTACATAGAGTAATATTATCAACAAGGAGTCAATTTTCTTCAACAAATAAAAGTTGGAATCTGATTTGCAGCATACAAAATTTTGAGATAGAAAATAGGAATCCATCTTTGCATACAACACTCTAAGTGTCTGCTTGAGGCCATTGAGAGACTTCTTTAGTTTGCATATCAGAGATGAATTTTACATATATCATTGTGTTTTCTCCATGTAGATTTCCTCCTCTATATCACCATGAAGAAAGGAATTCTTCACATCCATATGATGCACCTCCCATCCTCTTGTTGTTGCAACGAAGAGAGTTAGCCGATTGGAATTCATTTTTTCCACTAGATAAAAAGTCTCATCATAGTCAACACCATGTACCTGCTAAAAACCTTTTACCACCAACCGTGCCTTATATCGACTAACTGGGCCATATGCTTCTTTCTTGGTCCAATAAACCCACATGCACCTAACAAGTTTACAATTGGAAGGTAGAGGAACTAGATCCCAAGTCTGTTTCTTAATGACAAATTTGTATTCCTCATCCATATTTGCTTCCCATTATGGATGCCCATCTACTTCTTCATAAGTTTTTGGATTAGATGCATGCATCATATAAGCATGCATGGCTATGCATGACTCCATAGCTAGCAATGTTTGTGGAGCTTCCTCAAACTAAGGTATAGTGACAGGATCATCTAAGAGATGTTGTGCCATTTTTGTGTTGAAGGTGGTCGATAATCTTCTAAACCTCATAAGGAAGTATTATCTCGATGTTTAATAACTAGTGGTCTAACAGGTGTCGTAGGCAAAGTTCATCTAGGTTAAAATTTTGATATGAAATATCATTTACATACTCATCAATTAGTGGTGAGGGGAACTTTGTAACAGGTTCATCTAGTGGTGCATGCAAAGTATCTTCTTCAAATGTTATACTCCTTTCGATAAAGATCATTTCAATGTTGATATCAAGCAATTTATACCCTTTGAATTCATCAAAATATCCAAAAAAAAATGCATGCCTTACTCTAAGGCTCCAAAGCATTTCTCTTCTCTGTAGGAATGCGGTCCCATGCTCGAGATCTGAAAATGTGAAAATGACTGACTTCAGTTGCATTCCAATCCAAGCCTCAAAAGGTGTTTTCACAGTACAAATTTATGAGGATATCTATTTTGGATGTATGAGGCACAATTCATAGCTTCAGCCCACAATTTTGATGGAAGAGATCTTGCATCCAACATGCAATTGGCAATTTATTTCAAAGATCTATTCTTCCACTCAACAACCCCATTTGTTGTGGAGTGTAAGGAATTGTATGTTTTAATTATATGTCATCTTCATTACAAATATTTTGGATATCTTTGTTAACATATTTCTTCCCATTATCTGTGTGGAGGATCTTGATGCATTTTCCAAACTGATTTTCCACATCCACTTTAAAAGTATTTATATGGTGAAAAACTTCAGACTTAGGTTTCAAGAAATAAACCCAAGTGAATCTCGTGTAATCATCTATAAATGACAACACATATATTTATTTTCTCATTGAAGGTACTAGAAATGGACCCATGATATCACTTTTACAAGCTCCAAAGGTGAAGAGACTATCCATGCATGCCCCTTCTTGAACTTGTCTTGTGGATGATTTCCAAGAGCACATCCATTACAACACACCATTTGAAAATTCAATAGTCAAAAATCCTTTAACCATCCCTTTCTTACTAAGTTGTTGCCTATATTTGAAATTCAAGTGCCCAAATCTCTCGTGCCAAATTCTACTTTCTTCATTTGCATGCATAAGTAGAAAAATAGAATCTGACTAAGGAACAAAATCAGAAAATGTATACAGATGAGATTTATCATTACCTTACCAGATTCAATCTTTAAGTTGGTTTTCATATCATAAATGATCATGGAATCCAGGGTAAATTCCACTTTCCTTCTGGTGCATGTGTGTGTCATTCGATATACTGAAAGAAGATTAACAGAAAGCCTTGGAATATGCAATACATTCTCAAAACTTCCATCTTCAAGTTGTACTCTTCCTTGTCTAGTTACTTCAACTACATAATTATCCCCCATTAGAATAGGAGGTCCCAAGTATGCATGTAGAGAAGAAAAAGATTTCTTTGAATGAGCCATATGATGTGAAGCTCCTGAATCGATAATCCATTATTCAAGTATAGAATGAAGAGCAATCAAAGCATGACCATTGCCTCTTGTTTCTAATGGTTTTTCCTTTGTCTTCTTCTTGGCAGTTTCTAGAATGTGATGACCAAGATTATTTTGTTAAGGAGCCTTTTCCATCAAATCAATTGTCTTTGCATGCACGAGGATTCAGGATGATAACCTTTGTTACAATAAGCACACTTGGAGTTTCCTTTATTTCCCTTCTTACCCTTGGAATTGGAAGAGACATCTGGAGGTTTTGGATTTCCTCCCATTTTTGGATTTGGATCTCTTGCCCTTGGATTGTTGATTTGGTTTCAAGTTGGACTTTCCTTTTTCATGCATGGAAAGTGCATGTGCATTTGTGGACTTTAATGAGCCCATCTTGATGAGCTTATCCTACTCATGAAAGAGAGACTCAATAAATGCATCAAGTTTGGGAATTTTCCATTTATCTCTAGCTACAAGTCTAACTATATGAAATGCAAAAACAAAAACAACATATTCAAGACCTAATATAGACAAAGTAGAGAGGACCAATTGACCTTCCTATTTGGATTTATCAATCTTGCAATCCTATAATTGAAGAAGTAATAATTTGAATTTTGTAAAGAAGTCTTGAATGTTCTCAAAGCTATTTGGATCTAAGCAATTTAGCTCATTTCGAGAATATGAGCCCACATCTCATTCTGCTTTCCAAATAAATTCTCCAAGGTTGTCCAGAGCTCATTTGAAGTGTTGCATGTGTCCACATGGAAACATAATGATGAAGATATGGACAATAATAGAATACTAAAAGCCTTGTCCATCCTGTTGAAGTATTTGGATTTTTTAATGGAGGAATTTGGTTCAACTTCTGGATCCATAACTATCTGATACAAGCCTTTGCCTCTGAGGTGAACCAAAAATTTTGGCTTCCATTGGAAGTAGTTATACGGAGTAAGAATATCTGAAGATGGGAACTCCATTCTTTCACCTTGTAGTTGTAGCAATTGAGGCAGTTCTCCAATATTCTGATCTATAAATCAAATCTCCAAACAATTTCCAATTCTTGATCTTCAAACCTGCAAAATATTGTTCATGCACCTTCTTTAGGTCTCTATAGCTCTGATACCATGTAAAATTATTATAGTGTAGATAAGGATCTAGCTGAAGAATAATTGCACAAACTTGCAAGAATTGAAAAAGAAAATTGGAACAAAGAATGAATTCCATTACAGAATATTGATTTGAGAAACAATACATAAAGAAACTAAGCTTAGTTGTACATGCAATAAGTAAGGATAATTAAAGCTAACTAAAGCTAAGTGTGTTTTATGTTATGTTAATGTGCACATGCACCACATGCAAGAACTAGAGTTAACTAACTAAATCCAAGCGCACACCACATGTAAGCATTAGATTTAACTAACGCTAACTAAGTGCACTTCACATGCAAAAACTAAAGTTTAACTGAAGGTAATTAAGGCTAACTAGGTGCATGTACTCTTACTTCGATATGTCCAAGGGACAATCACCTATGGGATTCATTATGAAACAAATTGTTCTTTGGATCTCATTGGATTCACACATTTAGATTGGGCTAGCAACAACCTTGATCGCAAGTCCACATCCAGTTATGTACTTAGTTGGGGATTTGGCCAATTTGTTGGTCAAGCAAGAAGTAGGTTGTCATTACTTTATCATTAGTAGAGGTTGAGTACAGAGGAGCAGTTAATGCCACTATTCAGGCCATTTGGTTGCAATATTTCCTTTCTGAGCTTGGTATCAGTTTCCATCGTCTAACTATCATATGATGTGATAATCAAAGTACGTTCAATTTTTGTAGAGATCCATTGCAGCGAAAATGGACCAAACATATCGAGATCCACATGCACTTCATTAGAGAACTAATTCATGATGGCATCATCGATTTGCAGTATTGTCCCCATTCTAAGAAGACTGTCAACATCTTCACTGAGACATTAACTGATCAAAAGTTCCAATTTCTGCGAGATCAGCTTGGGGTGAAGGGCACCACTGCCTAGCAGTTGTCCTTTCTCTACTTTTTACATTTAATTTTGGGGGGGTTTCTTTCCATTGGGTTTTCATTCTTTCCTCTTTTCATGCTAGAGATTTTTTTCTCTCTTTAAGCCTTTAATCCATGGAAGTTTGCCCAGCTCTAACTATACAATACTTTTTATGATTCCCATAGGCTCGGAAAATATCCTAACTAAAACATCATATCAGACATTTATCTCAAAAATTTAAATTAATTCACAACTCAACTATATACTTGTCATTATTTACAAAGGCTTATTTGGACAAATTACCAACTCACTAAAATAGCCTAACAATACAATTTCTACTAGAATCTAGACACATGTAATTACTGAAAAATACTAATTATAATCTTATACAGATTTACAAATTAAAGAAATTTCCTTTCCCTTTGGGAATTTACATAACCTCTTTGGGTTCTGGTGAAAATGAGCTCCCTGGAGATGGACGCTCATCACTTTGTTCCTGGTTATTTCATAGGTTGTCCTCTTACTAGTTGTATAATAAAATATATTTTTTGTTGGAATGCGAGTTGAGTTAATTGCAAACATAATTTGGTGTGCCAATGGAGTTTGGTGATTTAGAAAAATTTATCATGCAGTAAATTTCAAATCATTTAGATATCAAGAAGTGTTGGAGATCTGCAGCATCAATTGTTTAATCATATGCAAAATATGCAAGAGGAAATCCATGACCTCTAGTTATAGCATTATCACAACTTCCATGGAGATTCTTATTGATCACCACAATTTAATTTAGAGAGAAGAATATGAGTTATGTATCCTACACCAACAATATATAGATTATTATTGATCACCCCAATTTAATTTAGAGAGAAGAATATGAGCTTTGTATCCTACACCAACAATGGGAAGAATTGTAGATTTTTATTGGTCAAAGACATTGTGGTCCTTCTTTTTCAAGCATCTCTCTATCAAGTTTTTTATCCCAAATTCCTATAAACTAGTCCATGTCATGGAAATGAGTATAGTCTATAGCTATTCCAATCTTGAGTAGAATTTGGGGTATACTAGAAAGTATTTACTTTTCGATATTCTAGTTTTGATGTAATATTTGGCTAGCATTTTGGAGGTATAGAGAGTCTAGAAGGTGTTTTTTATTTAAGCTTGCCAGCAAAATTTTACTCAATCTTGATATAATAACTAAATTCCAAATGATATAATTAAAAAAAAAAAAAAAACCTTCTCATATTTAAAAAAAATCATAGAACAAGAAATAACATTATCTTTTTAAAGGAAGATCCACATATGTGAGATTTATTATCGAGGTTTTGTAGCCACCAACCAGGTGCATTGTCAAGATATGAAGAAAGATGAAAAGTTGAGTGGAATTTATAGTAGACAAACATGATTAGGAAGCCTAAGGCTAACTAAAATAATAATATATATTATATATATTATGATGAATATTGTATTAGAGTGATTAAGAGTAATTATAATAGAAATTGATTCAAATTAATGCATGCTGATTAATATTAAATTTATTGAATTAATGATAAACTATAAGATATGTATTGAATATGGATACATGAGTTAAAAATAGGATTCTCTATTAAATGTATATTATGGATAGTAATATTGTTATTTATTAATTAGAATGAGTGTATATATGGAATTGAAATGAGAAAGTGACTTAAAAAAAATAGCAAAAGTAAAGAAAAAAGAGATAAAAAAATAAATTTCCAAAAAAGAACATAATTGACGTATTTAAAAAGATAATAGAAGAAAAAACTTAAGTAAAAATATAATATATTAATATATAACAATTATGATTTAATAAACATTTTAAAAACCAGCCACAACCACAAAGACCAAAAAGAATTTTAAAAAAAAAATGTACATGATATGTCATATCATTAAGAATTTATTGGCAAAAATGCTAAAAGGAGTTAGTGAGATCTAGACAATAATGGTAATGATACTCGCACTAGCATCGGATCCTTGGATTTAACTCGCTTGTATTTGCAATCTATACATGTAGAAAATGATAAAGTGGACTTTTAAAAATGTTTATTCCCTTCAAAATCTTCACATTATAATTTAGGTCAAGAAAATGGGATGTCCAAGAGTCTTTATAATTTGATTATTGAAGAGTATAGGTGCAATTTGCTAAATTCATTCCTCAGCCTTTAGGTGTTTCTTGATTTTTAGGTCAAGAAAATGGGAGTTCCAAGAGTCTTTAATTTGATTATTGGAGAGTATAGGTGCAATTTGCTAAATTCATTCCTCGGCCTTTAGGTGTTTCTTGATTTTTTCTTGATTTTTTCTAAGGCAATGATGACTATAGGATAAGAACATAATGATGATTTAAAAGCATAGCTTTTCTTTGTTTTCGTAATAGAAATTTTGTTTAATAATTATAAAAAAATATATTATCTATAATTATCTAAAAATTGTTAATTTAATTTTTGATAATTATGTTAATAGAATATATATATTGGAATTGTATTTTATATTTTAATTTAATTATCAATAATTATATTAAATAGATAATAAATATTTATGTCATTAAAAGTGTAGAATTTTTTATATATTAATCTAGTCAAAAATTGAGATTTATTTTTAAAGTAGGTTTTTTTTGTTTTGAATGTCATATGAGTAAGTGTTATATTAAATGAGTTGTGTTTTTTTAGGCATGTGGTGTATTGACATATAATATTATAACAAAGCTTAAAATCTTGATAATAAAATGAGAGTAAATCTCTATAATTAAAAATCTTATTATATTTTTCACTGAATTAAGCGTAAGACCTTCTATTCAAATTAATATTACAACCATATTACAAAATGTACTACAGAGATGTGGACCACCTATAGCTTAAGAAACTGAACCTAAAGCCCACTATCCCCGCCCAGGGCCCGCAAAAACATGACAACGCGACCACAAAAAATAATCGGAAGTCTTAACAGTTTGATGTGGACCACCTATAGCTTAGGAAACTGAAGCTAAGGACCACTATCCCGGGCCAGGGCCCTCAAAAACATGACAACGCGACCACAAAAGATAATCGGAAGTCCTAACAGTTTGATCTATCATCAGAAATCTAACAGTCATTAACAATATCGAGCTGTTAAGAAGCACTCCCTTTAACTCTTGAATAGGACCCATGAGCTTTTAGAGACCGCTCTATACAAATTTCGGGTTTGTTTTGGCTGATAACCCTCGCGCATGTAATTCACCCGAAATCCACCAGAACTTGCTCACTGTTTACCACTGCTTTCGGACCCAAAGCCTGATAAAAATCTTATTATATTGATAAGTACATATATTTTGAAATAAAAATTCGAATAATTTTAATTATATTATGAATATGGAAAATCACGGTGTTGAAGGCACTTGGATAGTCCAATATAAAGCCATAATCAAACTTCTTTTTGTTTCCAAACTCTTTGAAGATTTATGTATTAAAAAACATTTTGCTAAAATTTATATCATAGGATTCAAATGAAAAAAGCCAACCTAGATGAAGAACATTTATCTGCAACGACAAAACAGTCATTTCCACCCAACTGATAACAAACAACTATAATGAAGAATTTTAACGCAGTGGAACGCATGGTCCAATGCAGAGTTCCAGGATTATCGTTGAATCAGCCGTCATATATCTGGTTAACAGCAAATGAGCTCTTCCGCTTCAGCGCGGACGAAAGCCAGGGGGAGTTCTACAGGGTAACACAATTAGTTCAATTGTAATTGTTGGTGCAATATTTAATTAACGCATATAAAACGTTTTTGTTGTATACGAATTGATCATTTCTGTCACTCTAATTGGTATCATGAATTCAGGTCGTTGGTATTCGGGTGAGTGTTTCTACGGCCTTGGCCGTTTCGGACACGTGGCAATATGCACTTAATCGATTCTCGTTCATCGATTGGTACTCCTTGTCGCGGCTCACCCTGACATTTTGTTATTTCATAGACTGCAGTATTCATTCCCTGCGGGAACGGCGTAGTAGAGCTCGGAACAACAAATTTGGTGAGACATCATATTACACCTCGCGTAAGTACCAGTCGTCTACATTCTGTTAATTCTATGGTTTCAATTCTCACGTGCAGGTTCAAGGTGATGAGCAGAATAAATTACGAATCAGAAGCCTTCTGGCTAGTGTAACTGCGTCAAGAAATATTTCTGTCCCCATACCTGGGACGAGTATATCAACTTCGTTTTGTTCCTCGTTGTTATCAGGTTCCATTGACACCCCTGGGACTTCATCCATGGTCTCATATCTACAATATCCTCCCAAGTCCCCATACGATCAAATCAATATAGCGCAGGACATTCACCAATATCCTACGTCATCAGCGCATTTGGCTAGTGGATTTTATCCATACCTGCAAACGTTGCAATTGCCTTCTTCTTCCGGCCTTTCGATCAGTGGCCATGATCATGAGACGACACTAATTTACCCAGGTTTCTCTCAGCAAATTAGCACCCCAGGTCTACTGCTTTCCCCGCAAACCAGTCAGGCCAGTGGCTTCCATGTCGCTTCGTCCGCGAGTAGCATGATGCTCAGTGCATTTGGCATGTGGAGACCGCCAAGAAAAGTACTGACCCCGCCTGTGGTTGAGGGTCAGTACAGATTGAAGAGATGCCTAGCAATTCTGAGGAATATCCATGCAGAAAGAGCGGGATCACAAACCTCGATCTGTGGGAGCTACAGGCCACCAGCGGCAACAATTTCAAGTGGAGTACAGTTTCATCATATGATTGCTGAGCGTAGGAGGAGGGGGAAATTGAAGGAGAGCTTCGAGGCATTGCGTTCATTCCTTTCTTCAGCCCCAAAGGTACGTTCCAAGAAAATACAGTTATTGTTGTAATGCAATGAAATTTTATGAACATCCATTGACTTGGGGATTTAATCTCTATAGCCGTAAATAAAAATATATACAATAGCCATCAGTTCTCTTAAATTTTAGTTAGACTTAGGTCCAAAAAATGAGTTGTTGTCGTTGATATATTTGCAGAAAGACAAGGCTTCCTTGTTGTTCTATGCGAGGGAGTATTTAACGAGTCTTAGGTCTCGTGCGGAAGAACTTGAAGAGAGGAACAAGCAGTTGGAATCAGAATTGAAGAAGCTCCTACCGCCTCAATCTCAAGAGGTTGCGGGCACCAGCGCAGCCCTACAACAGCAAGGCTCCACAAGTATTGAGCGTGGTGACAGCGTGGTGAGAGTTGAAGTATCAAAGATAGGAGGCAGTGCTGCTGCTACTACTACTTGTGATGAAATGGAAATAGTAGTGGTGGTGGAGAGGCCTACAAATACCATTAATTTGATGATTGCGCTGCTGAAGCGTCTAAAAGAAATGGGAATCCCTCTTATTTCTACGGCCACCTCCATAATACATCATGATCCATCACTCCCGCAATTTCGAATGAGTGCAACAATCAAATTGCAAGATGAAGTAAGTAGTAGAGAAATACATTATATTTCTGGACATTACCGTCGTCATTATATTTGTATGATCAGTATTTGTGATTTGGTTGGAAATTTGTAGGAGGTGGAGTGGCTCAAGGAAGGGTTGAGAAGCGCGGTTAGGGAAGATATTGGGCGGCCGCCGCCATCGTAAGATGGGGTCCGATCATCATTGGAATTCCAAAACCAAGCAGTCCGTCAAATTTGTAGGTTCTATCATTTTATTACTGGTTTTGAGAAATTAAAGAAGAAGGTTCGTGTAAATTTCAATGGTTTTGGTGATTCTATTCCTAATTCCTACAAATTTTAACGAGTAATTTATCCATCAAAATACATCCCAACCCCTGTGAATAACTGATTTTCCATCTAATTACACCTGAACCCCTGCGTCCATCCAGATAATGATCTCCGGGTACATGTCAACTGATTGTACTTTATTTTGTCTCCCCTGTAGTTTCATCCAATTCGTTTATTCAACGTCCGTCAGGATGACCGAGCGGAGTCAGTTTGAATAGTAGTCATTCTAGTTTCACTGTTTCGTTTTGAGAGGAGTATCCAAATATGAATTAAAAATTCCTTCAAAGTCTACAAATATGAATTAAAAATTCCTTCAAATATTCTGTATATTTTCAGAGAAATAGATGTCCTGCCCTTCACCTGAACCCCCTAGACCTACGTTAAATATTCTTTCCTGCAAATAGATGTCAGGCCCTTCACCTGAACCCTAGAGCTACGTTAAATATTCTTTCCTGTCCGCGAATTACAATTCTACTTATATATTCAGCGTAAATGTTTTTTTTTTCAACCTAGTTGCATATTGTTTTCCTATATAAGGTAAGGTAAAGTTTTGAAGTTTTGTTGCGAGGTGAAGTGAAGTTAAGTTTTTGTAATTCTTAAATTCGATGATATAATTTTCAACTAAATTATTATTATATGTGTAGAATTTTAAAAAAATTAAATATTTCAAAAATATTATTTTAATAATTTTTATTAACCATTAAAATGGATTAATTAATTTTAGCTTATTTCAATTATTTTATTGTTTTTTGGGAGTTTAATTTGAATTCAAAATTTTAGAATCCTTGGAAATTAAGAATGAAGAGCTTTGCTAGGGTTTTGTTTTATTTCTTTTATTGTGTCTTTCAATTTTAAGTGTTTTTTTCAATCCAATGGTTGCCAATAGCTGAAAAAAAAACCAAGATTTGTGACTCCCAGTTAAAAACTGGAGAACTACCGCAAGTTTATGAAGGACCATGCTCTGCAAATTTATAGGCATTTGACCATGAGAGGGAGATCTTGTCAAATGGATCCAGTTAAAATGGTAGCCGAAAGGACATATAGATCTAAAATTGGGTGCTAGAGGTTTCTTTACAGTGATATTTAGTAGTTTGGAAGACAAAGAAAGGGTTTTTGAAAATGGGCCTTATTTCTTCTATAATGTTGGGCTATTCATGCGTTGCTAGGAAGAATGTTACAACCTAGATCAGAAGAAATATATGGCAACTCGGGTCTAGGTAAGATTATTTTCTCTTCCAATGGACTTCTGTTATCTGGAAATTTTGAAGGAATCGGGAACTCCATCAGTAGATTTGTCAAAGTAGCTAATTCAATTCGTCAAGGTCGATATACCCCTTATGCTTGGATCTGCATATATATGAACATAATTGAACCTCTTCAAGAATTCATTGAGCTGGAATATCAAGATGAGGTATGGCAGCAACCCTTGGATTACGAGCATATCCCTTTTCGATGTCGAAACTTGCCATGAACATGGGCATTTATTTAGAGATTTCCCTCCAAATCAAACAGAATTATGAGATCTGAAAGTTCCTATTGAAAAGCCAAAATATTCGGACGACCAAGAGGGATTCCAAGAGGCTACTAACAAAAAGAAAACCATAAAGTCACTGCCAACACCAACTCAATAAGTGCAGCGTAAGTGCAGAGGGCATGGAAATAGATTTGAGGTAGTGGTGGAAGATAGTGAGAATCCAAGAAACTCAAATCAATAATCGAGCACTGAAAATGCTAGGGTTCTGCATAAAGGACCTAACAAACCAAAACAGAAAGCCCAGGATGAGCCCTCAAAGCGGGAGGATAATGAAACCCCAAAGAATCAGGAAAACATGAAGATATATGGAATACGGGAAGAGCTAAACATAGGGGGAAAATTTCTTAAGCGACTTTTGAATGAATGGT
This sequence comes from Pinus taeda, assembly GCA_000404065.3. Taxonomy (NCBI): domain Eukaryota; kingdom Viridiplantae; phylum Streptophyta; class Pinopsida; order Pinales; family Pinaceae; genus Pinus; species Pinus taeda. The sequence continues at coordinate 123,859 of APFE031221630.1, forward strand.
GGAACCTAGACGAAAGATTCATTCCAGAAGAACAAAAAATGCTCTATTGAGATACTTTTCAGAAATACCAAGCCAAGTTAAGCCAAGCTAAATTATATCAGCTAGAACACCCTAGATCTCAACCAAGTGATGGTATAGAGTAAGGTGCCCAAGGCAAAGGGGGGGAAAGAGAAGACAGAAGAATCTGTAGGAATCAATCCAAATGGTTAGCGATTTGTTGGTAAACTCAAGCATGGTGGTACCTCTTTCAGTGGTATTCCACCAAGTCAATAAATTTGTGCGATGATAATTGTCTCCTAGAATGTGAGAGGCCTCAAGAGTCAGGGGCAAACAAAGGTATCTCGAGGAACGAATAAAACAAGAAAATTCGAGCATTATGATGATATAGGAAACCAAAATATCTGAAAATAGATTGAAAGAAATTGTTCAAGGAATTAAACCCCACTATGAGGCTATGGCTTTAGATTCCAGAGGAAGTGTGAGAGGTTTAGTCGTACTCTAGAATCCTCTAGAAGTAATTTTTGAAGGTTGGGTTAGCCTACCCCGAATTCTTTCTATGAAATTCAGGCACATAGGAACCCATGATTGGGTGTTGTTATCAGCATTTTATGGCCCCCACATTCCAGGAGAAAAAGAGGCTTTCCTTAAAAATATAGGAAAGTTGAGAAGTATACATGAAGAAGAGCTTTGGATCATCGAAGGTGACTTCAATCTTATTTCCTCGCTTGAAGAGAAAAAGGACAGGATAAGTAGAATGGATTTATAAATGGAAGCATTTAAGGAATTGATTATGGAAATGAAGCTATTATATATTCAAACCAATAATGGAATTTATACGCGGAACAATCGAAGAGGAGGATCTCATCAGATTGTGTCACGTCTTGACAGATTTTTAGTCTCAAAATAACTGATGAGTAGGGATATTTTTCTTTGGAGCTTCATTTCTCCCTTGCTTAGGATTTTATCACTGAACGATCAGGTTGGAAATAGATCTTAAGTTGTCCCCTAAAAATAATCCTTTTCATTTTGAATCTTTCTCGCTCAGAGACCCCTAATTTTTGGGGAAAGTGGAAAATTGGTGGTGATCTAGCATAGTGTAAGGTAGAAACCTAACGCACACCTTCCAATTGAAGTTCAAGGATCTTAAGCAGCAGATTAAATGCTGGAACCAAGAAGAATTTGGGAATATCATGAAGGAGCATAAGCGGCTTCAAGACAAAATGAATGGGATCCAATAAAAAATGATCACAGAAGGTCGTTCTGAGACTCTGGTTTTGGAAGAAGGTCAGGTCTTGAACCTCCTGGAGGAAAGAAAGAAACATGAGGAAATACTCTAGAAGCAAATATTCAGGGTCCAGTGACTCAGGGAAGGTGAGAGGAATATGAGATTTTTTTTAAAGGCTATGATCCAGCACTGGCAACATAACCAAATCTTTATTTAAAGGATGCCACAAGAAATCGTCTCACTCAACATGAGGAAATGGAGGACTTATTGGTGGACCATTTTCAAACCATGCTCTTAGAACCAGATTCAGACCAATCATAAGCAATTCAAAGAATTACTAGACACATCCCCCACATGTTCAGTCAGGATCATAACCTTGCTTTGGTGAGGGTGATGACTCTAGAGGAAATAGAATAAGTTGTCAAAGGTATGGCTAGGAATAAATCCACGGGACCAGATGGATTCACAGCATAATTCTTCCAAGCTTCGTAGAGCTTCATTGGTCATGATATCCTATACGTGGTAGAAGAATCGTACAAATCCCAAAAGGTGCATCCTGGCCTCAATTCTACTTTTATCTCATTAATTCCCACATCGGCACATTCTGATACTCCTCGGGGTTTCAGACCTATAGCCTAATGTAATTTTATTTATAAAATAATTTCCACTTTTATGGTTAAAAGGCTCAAACCTTTGCCGCCCTGTCTTATATCCCCGGAACAAATGAGATTTTTTTAAGGTCGCCAAATTCTGGATGGAATTATAACATCCCACGAAGTTGTTCATTCACTTAAACATCTAAAATCCTCGGGCATGTTGATCAAGCTTGTTCTATCCAAATCCTATGATCACCTTAATTGGTCGTATCTTCTCAGTATCTTGAAGGCTTATGGCTTTGATTCCAGACGGATCAACTGGGTTTCCTCCCTCATATTCTCCCTGGTATTTTCAATCTTGCTTAATGGATCCCCCTCTAAATCCTTATATTCCTTTCGACGCTTACTTCAAGGAGATCCTTTGTCCCCCTTTCTTTTCATCCTGGAAGCTGAAGGCCTGTGTAGGTATATTAAATTTTCTTCCCAATTGTCCCATCTTAAAGGTCTTTGTTTATGGGGTGATGACCTCCCCATCACTCACCAGCAGTTTGTGGATGATATCATGTTGTTCTGTAAACTTTCCATCTATGAAGTTAGAAAGATAAAATATATCCTCCATGAGTTCATGCAAGCCTCTAAGAACATGGTAAACAATGATAAATCGAACATTTTCTTTTTTAATACCCTAATTGCTACTCAAACATTCTTAGCTAGATCCCTTGGGTTTGGAATTGGAAACCTACCTGTCAAGTATTTGGGTATGCCTTTGGTAGTGAACTCCTTAAGGAATTCTTACTAGAAAGATCTCCTTCACAAAATAAAATCCAAATTGAGTGGTTGTGTATTTAGAGCCCTAAACCTACTGACAAAGTGATCCTTCTAAAATCCATTCTTAAATCTATCCCGATTTACCAACTTTCGGGTATGGATGCTCCTAAATTTGTATGTAATTCTATGATCGAGACCTTTAGAAACTTATTGTGGAACGGTACTCAAAAAGCTAATAAATGGGCTTTGGTGTCGTGGACTAATGTTATAAAACCTAAACTGGTAGGAGAACTTGGCCTCAGAGACTTGTTGATCCTCAACCAAGTTCTGGGAGCCAAATTATGGTGGATATGGTTAAAGGGAGGCCCAAACTTGTGGAAGAATATATGGACCAGGAAGTATAAAATATCGCCTTCTCCCAAAGGAAAATTTGGACATTATGCCAAAAGGCTCCTCCACCTAGAACTTAGTGTCAAATAATAGAGAAATTATCAAAAACCACATCTTTTGGGAGATCGGGGATGGGAAAAATTCTTTTTTGGCAGGACTCATCGCAACAAAGGGGGACGCTTCTTAGAAGACAAGACCTTGGAGAAATTTTCTTATATACAAATAGTCAAAACTGCTTCTCAGTTCAACAATTTTGGAGTCCCACACAGAATGACCAGATGCAGAGATCCTGGAAAGTTCCTCAAGACTTGATAAACCCACCAATAACCAACCAATGGTAGATATTAGAAAGAGAGCTTCAATCTAGGAAAATCGCTAAATGGGAAGACCCTAACATTCTTAGGTAGGGATATACCACCAAAGGAATGTTTAATGTGAGGGAGGCTTACAAATTGGCAACTAAGGAATTCCCATATCACATGAATCCTATATGGAAAAATATATGGACTGAGCACCTCTAGCCAAAGGTTTCCCACTTTTTATGGTTGGTTTGTCGAAATAGAATTCTCACCTGGAATCAACTACAGAAACGAGGTCTCCAAGGGCCTTCTTACTGTATTCGTTGTGGTCTCCAAAATGAAACTCTTAAACAATTGTTTAACTCATGTCACTTTTCTAACCAATTATGGAAAAGCTAGGAAGCCTTTTTTACCACCAGGATCGAGATATGAACAATATTCTATCTTATATTGAAAACTGGAGAAAATTTATTTTCTCTAGCCCACTTCTAAATCATGTCTCAAGATTGTCCACTGGTTTTCTCCTCTAGGCCATCTAGAAAGAGAGAAATTGACGAATCTTTAAAGATCAAAGGAAGATTCAGGAGGACATATGGAAATGGATCATTCAGAATATTCGAGAAACTATTTTGGATGAACAATGGCATATGAATGAATAGAAAGTCTCTCCTCATGAAGCCAAGATCTTATCCCATTTGAACTTATCTCCTCAAATGATTGCTCCTTCATCCTGGAAACTCATAGTTTCTCCTAGCCCCTCACCTAACCGATATCATGCTCCACCTACAAGATTTATCAAACTAAATTTTGATGGTGCTTCAGAAGGAAACCCTAGGGATGTACGCTTTGGAGGTTTATTCAAAGACTCCTAGCATTGAATAAGAAGTATCTATGCAACAGATTATGGAAGTTACTAGTAATAATGAAGCAAAATTCAATGTTGTTCTGAAAGGACTTCTTATAGCTAAAAGAGAAGGTTTCAAGAAATTAATTATAGAAGGAAACTCTGACTTAGTGATTTCGATCATTAAGAAATTGAACTATGGATCTAGCGGTGAGAAGATCAAACACAGTTGGAGGACATCTCGGTTAATTCAAAACATAGGGGACCTTCTTCGATGGTTTGATTATAGCATTCCCTCCCATGTCAGAAGATAAGGAAACAAAGTAGTTGAATTTTTAGCTAATTGGGGATGTTCACATATTGGAAGTATATTGGATTCAAATTGGCCTCCTCACGGCATTGGAGAAGAGATGGATAGTCTGAAGTGTATCCTAGATCTTGATAATGGCAATAGTCAAAACCACTCCCAAATCATGGTTCAGAATCCCCCGATCGAGGTGAGGGCGGCGGAATGGCTTCATCGGGATCTTGAATATGGTTAATATACCAAGGCATAAGGATGGTGAGGGAAATAATATTTCCCCTCACACACTCACCAACCTTTGCAAGGTTGCAAGTCACATGCAAAACAATTATTATGATTTGAATGAGAGGTTTAGTGTTTTTTGTCTTGATTTCTCTGTTGCGTGTTGGTTTCGAGCCAAAGGAAGTGGTGGCATTATGGTTACAAGTCTTGAGGTTGTCTCCAATGCTCTTAGGAAATATCCTCCTGTCATGGGTCGACTAGCCTCAACAACCCTTATCCCCTTCATTGACTTTGTTGTTTGCAGGTATGTATATATTATGATTTCCCCTTTCACCTTCTTTGTTTGATGTCTGTATGATTATCCGTGGGTAACGAGTCTCTGAAACTATATTTCGGGGTAGAATATCTACATTTCGGAAATTGTGGAAGGAATATGTCGATTTCTCTGTTTGGGAACTTCAATTCGGCTCGATTTTCTATCTTATATATGGTATCCTTCTCTCTCATATGGGTGTGTACTGGGGGTTTGTGCTCTAGCATCCATTATGTATTATATGCAAGGGGGCGTGGGTTTTCTTTCATGGCTTCTTGCTTCATATGATGGTTACCTTGAGAGGAGATTCTTTGAAAAAATTTATGTATGATTAGATTTTGGGTCTATTTCTACGGAAGCTCAAGGAGCCATGGGTTGATGTTTTCGGCATTTGTTAGTTCACCCATATCATAAACATTGGAAAATACTTGTTTTATTTGCTTAAAGCTTACATTTTCATGAATTTCTTTTGTGTTATACCTTCAGGTGTTATTTCCAAGTACCTCTTCTAGGTTCGTCTACCTGGACCCTGCTCGGTGTCAAGGTTCGAGGGTAGCCATATCGGTTCTATGTTTGCTTGTAGTGGCAAGAGCAGTAATAGTATGGCATGTCCTTCCTCCAGCCAAAGCACCAAGTCGGGTGAGGAACGGGGCCAAATTTGTTGTGCGGGGACTTGGCGTGGTGGAAGTCATCCCCATCCATGTCCTTCTCAAGGTCGAGGCCGCAGAACGACTTCTAGGCTCATTCACGAAGCGGCCCAAGCATACCAAACAGGCACTCAACCTCAAATTCGTCATCTCATCTTTGAATGGGAAGCAGATCTAAACTATCAGGCAGTTCAAGAAAATTTGGATATTAAGGAATGGTTGGAACTATCTCTACACCCTGGTCATACCAGAGGTCGATCCTCCTAGTATAAATAGATTGTTTATCTGTATTGGCTCATGAAAAACATAGTAGCAAGAGCCTTGACCACTCCTACAATTGTTCTAGCCAAGACAGACCCTGTTCTTCCATAAATTCACAAAGAATTCTAACTTATTCAGTTTCAGATTCAACAACAAAATGCCCACCTCAGTCGTATTGAAAAGCATATTTTGTGTCTCTCTCAAATAGAATTACCTGGTTCGAATGCGAAAGATCCAGCTCTTGTAGACCCTTTTGATGATTAGTAATATGGCTAAGCCAATATGTTCTTATCTTTTTGATAAATTAAAATGCAGAACAGGCAAACTTTGATATTATGTGGTATATATTTAGATATTAAACAGGATAAGGATATTTAGACATATATAGCTTTAAAAGACAGTATTAAACTATTTTATTTTTGCTTGGCTTATAATGTGGTATTGTGGCCAACAGATCTAGTTGAGGCCACCTCACCGCCTGATTATGGATGTATTCTGCCCTTTTGATGAATAAATGAAGAAGGTCATGCCAAGCTTACAAAAAAAAAAAATTAAGAATTGTCATTCATGTATGTGTGAGTTAAGATTAACATAATTATTGTTAATTATTTTTTACTTTATTTAATCAATGTATTTTCAAGTAATTAAATCTATTAAAGCTACATAGATCCATCTTAACCACTTATCTAACATGACTCAAGAGGGATCAAATTTCTTCATGTGCAAACTTATTTTAGAGTGTAAACAACAATGTGTTATTTTTTATTATTTAAATGGTATTTTTGAATGTTATATGGAGATTACATAACATATGCATTGAGTCATTTTATCAATGCACATTAAGTTTTTATTCTTTACAACAATAAAATATTTCTTTAATATATATATATATATATATATATTATATATAATATATATATATCACGTGTTAAAATATCATGTTATATGGACAACTAATTAAATATGTGTAGCATATTTTTTCTTTTCTTTTTTATTAGAGTCTACATTGTTTTTTTATTAGAGAATATTTTATTTTAATTTTAAGAGGGAAAGAGACACTTACACATAACCTTCACATTGGGCTGTAGAATGAGCCTTTAGACTCAATAAAATGATATAGCAACAACCCTAATATTTTGTCTCTCCTATTTTTCTCAGTTATTTTGAATTTCTAAGTTAATTTAGATTTAATTTCTTCCACTGTCTCATTAGAATGATATCAGAACAAGAACATAAAAAAGGAAAAAATAATTAAAATGATATCAGAGAAAACACAAAAAAGGGAAAAATTAGAATGATATCAGCGCAAGAACATAAAAAAGGAAAAAAGTAATTAGAATGGCATCAGAGAAAGGACAGATAGGAAAAAAAACAATGTCCAAAGAACCTAATCATATTAAAAACGAGATTTTATGAAATGAGCAAAGCCACTGCTGGCTAAGAGTTCGAAAACCCATGAGTCTTGTAAAAGCTACCAAACATCGGTAGAGGAGTCATAACTCGTTGTTTGAAAACTCGTCATATCGAGAGACTGAGACCCACGCTAACTGCCGCCAGCCACTGTGGTTTGAAGGGTTTCCGTAAAAGAAATTTAAAATATTATTCGACATATTAAATTTACGGTCTCCCGTTCGTGTGTTTCCGATGGCATATTCACGAAATTTTAGGGAAGGTCAGACCGTATTTCCATTTTCACTTTTATAAAAGTAGTCCATTAAAAACTAGATATTCCATGGTTTTTTAAGGAATGTTTTTTCTGATTTTATTAGTTAATGTATTAAAAGAGAAAAAGCAAGAAAAAATTAAAGAGAATATATGGAAAATAATATTATGAGATAAAATAAAAATTCCATGGTTTTTAAGGAATATTTTTCTGATTTTATTAGTTAAGAAAGATTAAAGAGAATATATGGAAAATAATATTATGAGATAAAATAAAAAGTTTTTTTTATAGTTGGTTATGAGTTTTGATTTTTTACTAGTTTTTATTTTTTACAGTTTTATACAAGATTAAAAGTATCAGTTTTTGTGAACATGAAAGATGATGCAGTGGCATTGTTTCTCATTTACCAAAGGCTACAATGATAACATTCTTCTTAGGATTACATCAAGTACCACATCCACAGAAATTTGGAATATTTTGGAAATGATATATAGTGAAAGGAGCAGCACCAATTAGCAGAATGTTGCAACTGTTAATGAAATGCCCATTGTAAGAAGAGAAATACAAGATTTTGTAGAAGTAACAAGAGAAGTTGTGGAAAACATTGTCGAAGCAAAATAAGATAAACAAGACATGGAGACTTCATTGGACTTAAACATTATCAAGACATATTTTGAAGAAATTGTAGAAGAAATGGGTGACTTCGAGTGAAATGCAAAGTATTAGCGTGATGCAAAAATTGAAGTACATTGAATTGAAGTTGAAGATGATAAAATTGAAACCACCTTTGTTGCATAAGTGACAGGTGAGATGAACTTACTAGGGAAAGTTGAATTTAATTAAGAGGTTGAATTAATGTTTCCTAAAGAGTGGCTTGCAAAAACCCAGTATGATGAAGATGAAAACAAATATGGAAAAGTACTCCAAAAGATGGAAGACGGAATTGAAGGGTTGCATCTCTTTGGTGAGACAATCGCTCACTCAAGAGATTGCAACACAACACTCACTTGCATTCACCAGATCATCAAACTCCTGCATATATAGGATTACATTCTTGTTTAACATATTCTTAGAATATAGGACTTGCCAACTAATCAGATATTATTTAGGCAAATAGTTCTAGCATGTTCTAATTATAGGAGAATCTTCTAGATTTATCCATTATTCCAACACTCCCCCTTCATGGATAAATGTATTTTCTACCACACTTAATTCATTCCTACATACTTAAATTTTTTCCTTTCCAAGAGGCTTTGTAGAGACGTCAAACAGATTTTCATTAGTATTACAATAGACTAAATCAATTACCTTGGAATACATATTTTCCCTAACAAAATGATAACATGTCTCAATATGTTCTCATCTTGCATGGTACACAGGATTTTTGGCTAATTTGGTAGTGCTTTGGTTGTTACACTTGATAATCATTGTTGTTTTCTATACTTTTCCTACAGCTTCAAGAACTCACCTTAACCAAACTACTTCATAGGTAGCACTACACAAAGTTTTGTATTCAACTTTAGTCGATGATAAAGAAACGGGTTATTTCTTACTGCTCCATGCCACAATCCCATATCCAAGGCTAAATGCATATTCTCAAGTTTATTTTCAATCATTTGGATTTCCCACCTAATCTGATTCAGAATAGCCTACCAACTCAACATCAAAATCATCAGTATATTTAATACAAAATTTAACAATTCCTTTTAGATACTAAAGTACTTTCTTTGTTTCTTTCCAATGGCTTTCAATATTTTTGGTCATAAACTGAATTAGGATGTTAACTAAATATTCTATGTCTAGCCTCGTTGTAGTGAGATAGTTTAAACTTTCCACAAGTTCATGATAAGGTGGACCATCCACCTCTCTTGTCCTATAATTATTGTAGAGTTTGGCATTATATTCTAATGGCATTGATATTGCCATACATTGGTCCATTTTGAATATTTTTAGTAACTCCCTTGTATACTTATTTTGTGGAATGAATTTATGTCCACCTTCTATCCATATCTCAAGACCTAAGTAATAACGCAATTCACCAAAGTATTTCATTTCAAACTCTTATGACAATTGTCCTTTAACTTCATCAATTAACTTAGAAGCATTTATTGTTATAATAAGATCATCAACATATAGAGAAATCATAATAACATGCCCTTTTTTATCTGACTTGATATACAGATGAGGGCCACTTTTTCTTTTCATAAAATTGTTCTGAATGAAAGAACCAATCTTCATATACCATGATCTCAATCCCTGTTTCAATCCATATAATGCTTTCTTTAACTTAAAAACAAGGTGTTCTTGACCCTTTTTAACAAACCCTTCTGGTTGAACAAGATATACATCTTCTTTTAATTCCCCATTCAATAAGGCAGACTTAACCTCTAATTTAACTAGTTTCCATTTATGTTTTGTAGCTAAATCAATCATAAATCTAATTGTATTAACATAGCTACAAGTGCAAAATTTTCTTCATAATCAATTCCCTCTTTTTGTGAGTAGATTTTTGCAACTAACATGACCTTATATATTTATCTATATTTCCATTAACTTTAAATTTAAGTTTGAACAACCATTTGGATCCTATGGGTACCTTATTTTCAAGAAATTTTGTTAGTTTCCAAGTATCATTCTTCATTATAGACTCATATTATTCTTTCATTGCATCATTTAGATCAAGATTTGAACGGTATCGAATATTCTTCGTCGTCTCTCCAAATAGAAGGTTAATATTAACCTGAAACACTAATCTCGTACATTTTTGCCTTTACAATCTTAAAAAAAATCACAAAACGCTTTGATGACCAGGTATTGGGATGCTCTTTTTACTCTCCCCATCCGAGATGTCAGGACACTTCATACACAACCATGATGTTTTATGGGTTTAATTGCCCACGATTATTTTCAAATTTGCAGGTTTCATTGCTCAAATTCTTGGACGGCCCCGTTGCGAAAAGTTTCGTGAGTGAACAGTACTTTGGGAGGAAATGATTAATGAACTATTACTGTGTTTTTTTTAGATATTGTTGTCGGGAGATATTAATATTACTGTTAGTTAGATGTCATCATTATTTATCTGTTAAGTGTCATAGACAGTTTGGTTTAACTTCAGTTCTACTTTATAAGTGTAGAATTTTACTTCAATTAATTATTATGGATGTTTATAATATAACCTATTAGCTATCTTAAATATTAAGAAAAGCAACGTCTGCTCCACTTCTCATTTTTATTTTTTTGTCATGGTATCAAAATTTTCCATAAAAGTCCAGAAAGAACAACAGAAACCAGAGTAAAAGACAAAGAGAACGAATCTGGTTATTATAAAAAGAAGACGAAAACACTTGCTGGTTTTTGTCTTTCAATACCTTGTATCTCAGTGTAAATATCAGACAGTGGATTTTTCTAAAAGATTTTGCAAGAGATTCAGAAAGCACCTGGCTCTGTGGAATAATAGCCCATGGCTCTGTTTTGAATATTCTGTTATAATAGCACCTGGCTCTGTGGAATAATAGCCCATGGCTCTGTTTTGAATATTCTGTTATAATACTTCCTCATGGTTGCAGTTCTTGAAGCTTGGAATCATCAAAAGGCTGCAAGCCACCATTCATCTTCCATGGCTAGTTTTGTAAGCTTAGAAATAAAGAGATATGATGTTGAAGGTGTTTCTGTTACCATTCATCTTCCATGGCTAGTTTTGTAAGCTTAGATGTTGAATGTGTTTCTGTAACGCTATTGTTATTACTATTTACAGGAATTTTAATGGCTCAACAGTCGTAGAAGGGAAAAAATAGCCCTGATTTTGAAGGTTGAATATATGATTTTTGTGTATATACCACATCAGATACCTAACTTCATCGCAGTGTTCAAATACTTAACAAAAATACATTAAAAATTGTTCAGGGATTCAAAATTTGTTTAATTTTTTTGTTTGTTCTAAAAGACTTTGCATGGCATGTGTGGGACCAACCCTGTTTTTGAAGATTTTGAGGTAGTGATCCTAACCCTGTCGTAAGATCACATTGCTCAACGAAAGCTTTTCTTTTTCAAGCAAAGTGAAGTCTTGATACCTTGTAACTTTTTCAAGCAAAGTGAAATCTGATACCTTATAATGTTGAGATTATGTGGTTTACGATTGGAATTTGATGGGTAAATTATTTTTAAATATAATTTAAAATTTATAAATTACAAATTGTGAAAAACTTTAAATTTGACGAGCTAGTTTTTTTTGAAATTCTAACTCTCGTGTCGTTGCCATTTTATTACTGGATTCCAGGAATGTTATTTGTCGTTATTCGCAAAAATATTTGGATGAATGTGTCTCTGCCTTTACCTATGTTTACAGAACCATTTATTGTCATGGGTATCGTATCACACCTCAAGGCATTGTAATTACGAAGGGAGACTACTGGTTATAGTATATTTGGTTAAATAGCATGCAGGGGTTAAATTTGACGGGTGACCTTACATGTCAAGGAATTTTTTTATGACGTTTTTATTTTTACACTGCCTATCATATGACTTTTAAAATTTATTTTTACAAGTTTTATCTAATTTCAAATTGTACAATAAAAGAACAATAGTTGTGAAATAATTTTCAAACCAAAAACATAACGTGCATGATTTCTCGGTTGGATTATACAACGACCCTTTTGGTGGCTTGCCCAACAACCGACTTTGCAGACAAGAAGTTGTGTTCAACCTCATTTCGGACAAAACCCAACAGTCTAATGCTATTTACTGCACAAACCGTTGTTGAAAGTCCAGTCCAATTTTTTACAGCAAATACAAAACAAAG
>APFE031221630.1:148970-173509 GCA_000404065.3 Pinus taeda
TATAATAATAATTATTATCCGTAATATATAAGTTAAATAATGTTTTATAATAATAAGCTAACCATTATTATCAATAATTATATAAGTTAACATTGTGGCCATTTTTTTCAATTGAATTTTTCCCCGCTATCTTCAGCAATTTTCGTAACTACTTGGGATTCATTTTGGAATTTAAAAAAGCTTTTCAAGTTGTTAACCTAACTTTTTTATCCTATGATGCATGAACATCTGCAACCTCTCATTCATTTACTAATTGCAATCTTTTGCATTTGTATATATACCATGAGTCGCTTCTCCATTACTTTGATATGAAATCTTTATTTTATATTAAAAGTCTATGAAGTGATCCTGTCCAGGTGGCTTAAATGCAATTTCAATTATTGCTTTAGACTTTATTCTAATTTATTCAATTATATGGTTTACACTTGTTTCCAATTATTTTTTTGTTATTTTATTATATGTAGCATAAGCATCTGCACAACAAAAAAATACTTGTATATAAGGTTTTAGGTTTAATAACGCTTTTAATAAAGTTTAAGATTTGTATTACATACATCTTTTACTTCATATTTTATAAGGTTTTAGGTTTAATAATGTTTTTAATAGAGTTTAAGATCGGTATTTAATAAGGTTCAAGGTTTATATGATTTATTTCTAAAGTGTAAAAATAATATTAGCATTGAGTTATGTTTTATTTATCAGATTATTATTAATAAGAATGTTTATTAATAAAGTTTAGTTAAAAAAAATTATAATAATAAAGTTTATTAATAAGGAATATGAGTGATGAATTTTTTAAGTTAGAATTTTATTATATTTAATTTATTAATTTGAGTTTGTAAACTTATAGTGTGTAATGTATGTAGGATTTAATTTCTGGTCTATTTATTAAAAATTTCTTTGCAAACTAACTATGAAAGCAAAGTTTCCATTCGCTGTCATTTCAGTTATACAGGCTCTGTCTCTCGGTTTCGTGTTTCCATTGTGTTCTGTTCTGCTTTCCGTTTCGGTTCGGGGCCCTCGGTTTCTCTGAGGCACAATTCCGGCTTCCGCACTGTTTCGGTTAAGGTTACAGTCATTGTCTGCACCATGAAGTGACCTGGGAAACGTTCTCGCTCTGGGGAAAGACCTGGTAGCAACAAACGACCCTCTGCTCGCCCTCAACCCACTCCACTGCTCACTACCATTAACCTCACTTCTTCCCCTGAGGACCCTCCTGCCAGTAACCCCACTCGCCATCCGATTCCCAACAGTGCATTCCAATCCACCCATTTTAAATTTCAAAGCAATCTGAACCGCCCTCTGATATCAGCCCAGATAACCATCCTAATGACAGAGGAAATCAACCAGGTGCCTCCTATCTCATGCATTGACCCCAATTCATCCCATAGCAGTGAGCGTTCCTCTGCCCAAATTGCCATGGCCGCCAAGAGGGAAGCTAAACCAGTGATTCAGGTCGACTCGCCTTCCCTAATTCCTCCCCTGAGTGATTGTATCAATTTGATTTTGGATCCCGACGCTGGCACCACCGACAGAACCCAAGAGGGCAACGTGTTGAATGAAACAGAAGGGCTCAGCCACGACAACGCGTGTCAGCAGGCTGAGGAGACACAAGGGGAAGAAGACAAATGAACAGGTGGTTCCTGAGTTTGCTATTTTTGTTTTTTGGGATGCTGCTTCTGAAGCATGACCAAGTTTTGAGCTCCTGCTTGCTGCGGCGTATGCTAGTGTCTTGGTCCAGGGTTCCTAGTTCTGGTCATATGCTTAGTTTCAGTAATCTCTCTCTCAGTATCTTTGTAATGCCAATGTATTTGGCTGTTTGTTCTGTTAATCTGGCTGTTAGTTTTGATGAGATTCCCCAGCTCTTCTGTAATGGGGAAATTTTGTAAAATATCTGAAGTGCAGGCTCCTGCAGCTGCCCCCTCTTGTAATATTATTATGTTTACCAGTTAATAGAAATAGCATAGCTTTTACCGAGAAAAACTATGAAAGCAAAGTTCTAACTTATGAAATATAATTGCATCTCTAAAAAAATAACATAGTCATGGTTCTAAACATTTTGAAATCCTTAAGTAAAGGTTTGTTATGAAACAATCACAAAATCATTTAATCTATTAACTTATAATTCAATTAGTGAATTTTTCCATTGAAAATAAACAAGTCTTTAATCAATTGAATTGTTCGTATGAATAGCCTGCATTGTCTTGTCATGCTACACAAAATTGAGATCAAAGCATACATTCAAATTGACTAAAATTAACAAGAATGAAAGGCATTAAACTAAGCATATAATTAAACTAACTAAACAAAACTGAGAAAGGAAGAGTAAGGATTCCCTTACATAGGGGGCCCTCGTGGCTTGGTTATGCTTCTCAAGAAGTCGTATAAGCTCTTAAATTGTTACAAAACCACTTACAAAATATGATTGCATAGGAAATTATTACACTCACAACAACTTAGTTTTTATATTAAATATCGAAGAGTGTTTTCAAAATAATAGTGATTGTTTTCTAGGTTCATATGATTGCCATTTATATTATAAAATGGGATCTTGGAGATCCAAAATCCGAGGATCCTAAACTTGGCCGCAACAACATATCTAAGAAAATACATTTTAGAAATATGTCCATGTCTCCCAAATCATTCACTTTCTAAGGAAACCATCCACATAGAATCCAAATGGGCATGTTCTGGATAAAATCCATGTTTTAGTTTTTCAATATCTATCTTCATTAGGTTAGAAATCCCAACGTAATTTGATTGTTTAAAAATTGTTGTTAATTTGGATCATCACCTTTAATCAAGCAATGGAGGCCCACACGTGTGACCTAGGTGTGTTTTGAGCAACACACATCCATATTCGAGTCTTAATGACAAGACCCATGTGCCCAAATTTTGTTTAGAATTGCGTTGGTACCTTGATTATGGATGTGGCTACCAAAACTACGTTCAAGAATAGAACTGGAAAATGGTCATTAGTAAAAAAAAAGCATAATCCTAATTATTTCATTAAAAATAAAAGAAATAAATATAATAGACTACATACACATGTACGAGAGTGTTTTGAATTTAGGCATGCTTCTAAAGAAAGATGGATAAAAATGGTGGCAATGGGTGAACGAAATAATGTGAAAATGGATGGTTTGAGCAATAAAAAAAATAGCAAAATGGCAACCAAACATCTCCCCCACACTTGAGATTTTGCATGTCCTCATGAAAACAAAGTAAAAGTAACTGATAGCTTTCAAAAATTTCACAATCCAACTAACTTCTCTCACAAATAGCAATTAATTGTTTTTCCTTCAGGCATTACTATGCTCCTCATGAAAAAGTGATGTATGTTTAACCTGTTCCTCTCTAATTTAAAAACCAAAACAAAAAACAAAAGCAAAAAACAACATAAAAACAAAACAACAAATAAAAACAAAACAACAACCCTACATTACTTATAAGTCCCCTACAAAGTATCATTTACAACCTATACGAAAGGAAAGGGTGCCCACAAATTAGCACATCCAAGTAGTTGTCACTATTATCAAAGTTTTTGCAAATTCATACTTTTAAAATTTGAATTTTCTAATAACTTGAAAATTACTCATGAAGTTTTGTCACTACTTTCTTATGTAAAAAATGTTTAATCCTTGATAGTACATCCAACAAATTACAATAAGACTCTTACTGCATTAACAAAACTAAGAAGCATTTCCATAGTTACATGAGTTGTCTTGTAAGAAACATTTTCCTCTACTTTGTGTGCATTCCATTTGCTTTCCTTTTTGCATCTTCAAGTCCAAACAAAAATTACAAAAAAACTACTTTGCACATTCTTCAGCTACTAAAATAAATATGTGGTTGTCTCGAGCCAAGTGATGAAATCTGGAAATTTCGATGTATCTTCCAACACTTTGAAACTATTCAACATAAGATCAATAATTAGCTTTCTATCTAAGCAAAACAAATGTGTACTTGTGAAATCACCCAAAAGAAAATAAGATCGTAAGTAATTTAAAGAGTATGGTTGGAAATGATCATAAGTTGCAATCCATAATACGTGTTTCCTTAGCATCCATGCATTTTGATTCATATGTAAGGAAGAAAAATTAATCATAAATCATATAAAAGATATTTGTGCCCTATGCAAAGGGACTGATCTACCTACAATATATGCCAAGTAGGAACGTTATATGCCAAGTAGGAACGTTTGACGGAAGTTCTTAAACAAGAGGCTAAGCACTCTTGCTTATTCCAAACTTATTTCAGCAGTTCTATCAACCTCTTCAAGAACTCAACAAGTGACTAATGATATTCATATGCAAGATGTTTCCCATCTAATGCAATCAAATTACCCGCTATGAAATTTTGCCAAATAAATTGCGCATAACAAAATTTGAATAAGAGTTGCAAGTGAGGTGTTTTTGTTTTTATTTTTTGTCTTTTTATTTTTTTAGGTTCACAGACCTCGGAGATTGGTGACCACTACATATGTTGAACCAAATAAATAAGATCCTTTTTAATAGCTTATTACCCAGCTTTTCACCTATTTTCCTTTTAATTCACTTATCCTTACACTATTTCACTTATGTTTTATGAATAATTAGCCATCGAAAGCTATGTACAATAAGATAAAATTCCAATACCTTCTCAATTCTATATGTTTTTCTTTATAAATTTGGCTTAATTTGCATAAGTTACAAAAATTAACACATTCTACAGCCTTTACAATATTCTATAGTTGAATCTAAGGTTCAAGTAGACCCTATGGAGGATAGATCAGCCTAAGCACATGGATAGTTTCCAAATCATGCCTACATGATTTTCCACCTATTTGGCATTGTTGGAAAAACTCTCATTGATGTCAAAGGGTGAATGGGTCAGGGTGAAGGGTGAAGGGTGATTATTTTTGTGCTAAAATCAAGTGAATATTGGTACAACAACCATCTAAATTGATATCCCTCATCATGCCATTTCATTTGATATGTAGCATGCCTTGTGGCTCCTCTTCGTTGGAGAGATATTGATTTTTGAAGTTTGTGCCCCAAGGATGGGTTTAGAACTAACACATTTTCCCTAAAGGATTGTGACCTTATCATTAATTATTGCCATAAAACAAGGTCAAAATTTATAATTTAAGGGTCCTAAAGTCTCCTCTAAGCAAGACAGTTCATCCTCTTCTGGTCAGCTTGGAAAGATTAATTTTTATTCAAAAATATTTTACATATTTATGGCAAAAACCATAAGTTGGCTCTAGAAAAGGTGGTTTTGGTTCATGGGTCAATTCGACCCCATTATATGTCACCTTAATCATTATAAATATACCCAACTCGTGGGAAATTGAGGCAAGTGTGGATCATCTGAGGAAAAAGTGGAGGCAATGTAATCTGAGGTTTGAGCTTGAACATAGAATATCTAAAGAAGGTAAAAATTCAAAAGGGTATTTGAGTTACTTTTTGCTTTTTGTGGTTATTCTTTCGTTACTCTTGAAGCATCCATTTAACACACCTAGGATAGATATGTGGCCTTCCTGAGGCTAACCTGCGACCTTCTTGAGGCTAACTTGTGGCCTTCCTAAGGATTCCCTGCAGCCTTCCTGAGGCTAACCTAGGGCCTCCTTGAGGCAAATATGTGGCCTTCCTAGGGCGGATATGTGGACTTCCTAAGGCAAACCTGCAGCTTCTCTAAGGTAGAGTGTAACACCCTCCTCCCACATCTACCCAAGTAAGTGGCCAACCAGGGTAAACATGCAACAAGAGGCTATTATGGTTGGATTCAACCTCCTATGTGACCTTAAGGAAATGAAATCGATGGAAACACAACATACAAACATTCCACATCAGCTACAGGACCCCTGAGAACCATGCCAACGCTTCAGGTAGCTTGCCCCTGGGTCCCACTAAAGTTTTTGATCACTTGAACTCTGGACGCTCTCATGCTATGGGCATGCCTACATCCAGGGACCTCTGGACGCTCTCACAGGCATGCAAGCTAGCGTCCATGGAACATTTTTTCCAGTTTTGTGTCAGCGTCCCCAGGATTTGAGCCACTTTTTCAATCCTAGAGCCTAGGTCACTACCCAGAATGGAATGACATCTTCAAAGCAGTAAAATACAAGGAAAAAATGATGCAAAAGCAATTAGTTGAACAAGCCCTTAACTAGACCCCTACTAACCATGACATGAATTTCATCAAACATACCACAAACATGTAATCTACAAGTGTAAACAACATATTTAAGCATAGGGATCTCATGCTTATCTGAGAATCGCTAAGAACCATTGTTACCTCATGTCATTTGTTGCATTATCATCTATTTGGTCAGAGATACATTGTCCATTCATTTACAAGTAAAAATATGATGAGAGCCATACATAGATGTTGTCAGACATATACATAACCAGCATAGTAACAACAGAAATACCATAAATACACCAACTATAGAATCCACATATAAACCAGTACATTTACACATGAAAACCAAAGGGATGAATTTCTCATTAACGAATGTAGAAACCATCCGAGGATGTGACTACCACATTCCACCCGACCATAGGTTAGCTGAGCCAAATCTCTCTTCAGCCAATCATCCTCGTGCCATATTCCAAGCATGAATGTGGGACTCATAACCAACTAAAAAGAACCAAACAAGCATGGATTCTACCATAGTTCTCCACCTACACCATGAGGAATTTGAGTGCCTCCAAGTCTCTTAGGCTTTATGGTAATCCATAGTTTGATCCAAAAATCACTAGGCCCTACATTGAGACCCACTCTCCAGGATTTACCGTACATACCATCCCTAGACTACTAGGCCCAACAGAGAGCAATCCACCTCTTGGATTTACCGTATATCCCGCCATTCACCAGCAAGGATTCCTAGGCCCACCGAGGCACACAATCCTGGCTTTACCGCAACCCACAGTCTAGCTCAAGGCTTACTAGGTCAATGGATTTACCGTGATTCACAGTCTAGTTCAGGGACCACTAGGCCCTGTTTTTGTCATTTCGGAGATCCACCCCACTCAACTTCGAATCCATCCAACAATCCAGATCAACCGAAGTATGAGAATCCATCTCATCAAGTCTATCAGGAAATGGAAAGGCTAGGCTGAAAACCATTGTCACACTTGGAAAAACCCATGCCATAACAACAAAAGAACCACTTGCAATACCATGCATGCCAAATATAGCAAGGAAATTACACATGCAAATTAATACCTACAAAGAATCCTATCGTAATTGCTTGATCATTCTTTTCCTTGCTTGATCTTCACTTCCTCTTTCCTTCTTTACCTTTCTTGATCCGATGCCCAATTGCTCCAAGAAAACTCTAAGTGTCCAAGAGTGACAGAGAGAGAGAGAATAATGAGAGAGCTCCAAAACTACACTGAAAAAAGGTTACTCACTTATCCTCAAAAGCCTTTTTATTACTGAGGCCTCTTTTTTCTTCATTTTTTATTATTTTCCTTCAATTTCCTCCTCACATGCAACCTGTGACCCTTCACCTCCCTTTTCTCCTAATTTCCATTATTTTCATAAATATATGTGCCAAAAATACCATTTTTCCTTTCCAAAGCCTTAGTCATTGCCTTTGCCAATTTTCTTTAACCATAATAAACCAAATGAACACCCCCTAGGATGTCTTTCCCAACATTTAGCTTCGTATAAGTGTCCCATCAACTATGGTTATTATTTTTAATGTTTATTACATGGAATTTTCACCAGGGTTGTTACATAGAGTTTCAGCCTCTCTAAGTTAAATCGTTTGAGGTTTTATTCAGCCCACCTAAGGAAGAGATTTCAAACCTCCTGAATCATTCATTTAAGGCTTTCGCTTGGTTTTCCTTTGGAACTTCTAAGGCATCTTTCATTGCATGGAATGTGGTTATCCAAAGTTGCATTGAAACCAGATTTTAAATTCTGATATGAAGACATCATAAGGCTTATTCTGTAGCTTGTTTTGAGTTCTGATCAGAAGCGATTTTTGGTCTTGTTGAGGCAACGTTTTTAAGACTCAAATTTCAATTATCTTTGAAGACAAGTTGAGGCTTCGTCATGATATGACCATAGGCATGTATGAGCAAATTTGAAGGATCAATTGTGATAGGTTTGAAAGCTTGTATTCATTGGTTTTGAGAATTATTTAGAAGTAGACTTCAGGGATAAAACAAGGTATTGTGCTATTGATGATTGCTAAAGAAAGTTTAACAAAAGACTAAAGTTTATTAGGATTCCTCTCTAGGATAGAGTAGACCTTGATTTTCTGAAGCAGACCTTGATATATTATTTGAGGAATATTTTTGAAGTGGTTATGAAGCAAGATTTGACTTCATTATTACAGAGGTTTGGAAAGTTTTCTTGGATAATTCTGAGGCATGCCTTGAAGAGTCACTCTGAAGCAGACATTGATGGCACTCTTCAGTAGATATTGAATTCATTCTTGGAGAAGCTAAATGGAGGTATGAACTTGATTTAATTTTTCACATTAGAGGAAAGAATATTGTGGCAAACTTACTAGAGAAATATTGGAAGTTGAATATGTTTAGGCAAGGACAACAATGATTGTATCTTGTTGTATTTGGGTCATTATCCCTGGTACGAGAGCCCAGGAGTTTTGATTTATCTTTCATTATATAAGGTAGTAGAGTGGTGCTAGGGAAGGAAATTTTAGCTTCCTTCAGGAGGTTGTCAGCTCATTACAGTGGGAGTTGGTAAACCTTGGGGTTGTATCCCTTCCATTTGTAGTTGGTAAACTGGAATTTGTAGCTTCCTTTGTAATATAAAATATTATATATAATGTAAACACCCCTCCCACATTTACCCACTTTCACCGACTTGCCAAGGTAAACATGAGTTGAGGGTTACTATGACATGACTCAATCTCCTAGATCACATTAAGGAAATGGAATTGACAAGATGAAACCTTACTAACCTTCCTCAAGGGCTACAGGACCCACGGGAGCTAAACAACCACTACAAGTGCCCAAACCCTAAGTTAACTTTCATTTTTAGTGACCTAAACTCCCATTCACTTGCATAAAAACACAAGCCAATGGTTGTGACCCTCCATTCACATGGTTAACCCTGCCTCCTAGTGACTGCAGTCTTCTAAGTATGCGACCCTAGAATCTGAGCCACTTTTTCAGGGCTAGTATCCAAACCTCTGCCCGGAACTTGATAAAACCTTCCATAATGATGAATGACATAAGGATAAATCCATTAATGTAAAACTTAGTCAAGAACTTGACCTAGCCAGGTCTAACCATGATATACATTTCGTCAAATACATTGTGAACATGTAATCTACAAGTCATAAATGCATATCTGAACATAGGGGTCTCATACTGATCTGAAAATCATCAAGAAGGTCGGATGCCCTCTCACAATAGTTGCAATAACATATATTAGGTCATCCGTTAAATAACCATTCATTTACCAATAAAAACATATTAAGAGCCATAACTAGAATCTGTGATGAAACCATGCTTATAACCAACATATAACCATAATAGTAACAATGATAGAAAATCCATTAAAACCACATCATAACAAGTACATTTACTCATAAATTACAAGAGGAAAAGAGATCTTATTAACATATGAAAAAGCCAACCAAGTCAGGGACTTCCATGTACCTCCTGACCATAGATTGAGTTGAACCAAATATTTCTTTCATCCAATCACCCCCGTGCCATATACCAAGCATGAATGTGGGAATTACAAAAAAAAAACCAGGGCTTCCTCAGACTTTATGCAATCCCGCCAAAATCGGTCAAGGGACTCCTAGGCCCAAAACAAGCACCTACACAATCAGGCTTTACCGCAGTCCTGCCATTACCTGTCAAGCTATTCCTAGGCCTTGTTGATTGCCCAAAATGACCATGTCAAAATTATAAGGGAGACCACTCGGTCAAGAACTTGAAGCAGCTCCTTAACCGTTTTTGAATGGCAGTTCTAACTGGTTAAACTGGGTCTAGTTACCCTCTCTATTTCTGAGCTAGCTTATAGTATGTCAATTAATTTCCAATAGGAAAGAAACATCAAATCTCCCCTCTTGCAGAGCTCATGCAAGAAAGTGATCTGTAAGTTGAATTAATGGCTCAGCCAGACCACTTTAAAGTTTGTCTCCATGCAAGTTCATCCCAACTTAAACAGGAGCACAACAACTTACAGATATAATCGTAAACATAGATATGTAATAGAAAAACATTACACTTCATTAATAGAAAAATATTGAACTATGCTTACAAACAGAATGGAAATAACATAGCTCGGGCAATGGTAGCTTATCTATGAGAAGAGATGTAGTGGCTACATGCCTTTGAAATGAGTTACAATGAGGCTCAAGGGCCTTTTTATTAGAACAATAAGAGAAAACCCTAACCCGAGGAAATGTAACACCAAGACTTTATGGGCCCCGTTGGGGTTAGTTGGGCAGCCAACTTCACGGGGTCGTAACTTGGTCATATTATCTATGTTTCACACGTATGATACCTCGTTGGAAAGATCTCTTTGAGGACTATAGTTGATGATGTGATTTCCATATCAATAATTAGGTGTTATTTTGCCAAAAAGAAAACATTGTGTAGGACCTCAAAATGGCTCCAAAAATTCAAGACCCGAAAAACTGCCAAAAAAATAAATTGTGCTACAATTAAGGAAACATATGAAACTTACTAGGGGGTCTAGGTGGAATAGGTGGGTGGCCAGCAATATCCACCTGGATCATTCATCCCCCCTTAGGAAGCAATGGTCCCATTGCATACAGAGCCTCCATGAGGTGAAGAAATTTCTATTGAACCTAGTCCCTGGTGAACCACTTGCCTTGGTGGAGGAGTTGGTCCACTTTGACAACTCGATATAACTATATCCTCTATTGTTGAGCATTCTTGAACTGTGTGTCCATGATCTGATCAGTTGTGGCTTGTTCCATGTAGTTCGGGTTGAGCTCTGTTGGTGTGAGTTGTTCTACAATGTCAGATGTGTCCAAGAATGGTGGAAAGTATGGTTGAAGGCGATCTACATTGAACACTTGGTGCAAACCAAGGAACGGTGGGATGTTGAGCTCAAAGGCATTATCACTGACGGCCTTGGTGATAGTGTATGGCCCATATCAGAGTAGGCGAAGCTTGCGGTGGGGTCCAGCAAGGCGCTCCTTCTGCAAATGTAGCCAAACTTTGTCGCCCACCTAGAACTTGTGTGGCACTCGATGTTGATCATGGTGCTTCTTGTATTTAGCATTGGCTCTATCCAATATATCATGGACCTATTAGCGGATGTGTTGAATGTGCTCAATGAATTTGTTAGCCCTTTCATCTTTGGACTACACGTGATTTGAATCTACCTGAGTGGATGCAAATGGTATGGCCACATCAATGGAGCAAAATGGCTGAAATCCCAACCCTACCTGAAAGGGGTTATGGCCTGTTGAGATATGGAGAGCTCTATTGTAGCTATGTTGGACATAGGGGCGACTTTGATCCCATGTGTGTGGATGCTTTGAGTTGTACATGCGTAGAATGTGTACAATCATCATGTTCAGAACCTATGTTTGCCCATCAGTTTGAGGATGGAAAGTTGTGGACATAGTATGTTCTGTATCTAGCATCGACCAGAGACTTGACCAAAATGCACTCGGGAATATATTGCCTAGAACCGAGATAATGGATTGTGGGGTCCCAAAGTGTACCCACACTCGATCAAAGAAGAGCTTAGTAGTGGCCTCTGTTGTGATACTCTTCTTACAGGCCGCCATGATAGCCATCTTAGAGAATCTGTCGATGACCATAAAAACGCAATCATTTTCGTGCTTAGTAGAAGGAAGGCCCGACATATAATCCATGGAGACAGATTCCCAAGGCTGAATAGGAGTATTTAGAGGATTATATAGACCTTGCTTCTTGATAGTTGGTTTGGCAATGGCGAAGGTGGTGTTGGATCTAATGTACTTCCCAACATCCTGACGAAGTTTCGGCCAATAAAAATACTTCTGCAATACCACCATTGTTTTCTCTACTCTGAAATGTCCAGTGACTCGACTGTAGTGTGCCTCCCAAATCATCTTGGCGTGCTCACTTGAAGGAACACATATGTGTCCCAATTGGAATAAAAATGCATTCTGAAGGTGAAAATTTAGAACTTGCTTCCCTTCCAGGAGTGTCTGGTATATGCTGCCAAATTCTAGATCGCTCTTGTAAAGATGCGGCCACCCCGATGTCTCGTGCCCACGGGAGTCGAGGACAATGATTAGAACCATGACAGGTGGTTAGTTGAGGCAATCAGTGACATTTTTGGTGTTGCCCTTCTTATACTTAATGTTCAAATGGAACTATTGCAGATATATGGACCATTTCTGATGGCAATCATTCTACAACTTCCCTTGTTTATGTATGAACTGTAGAGTTCGGTGATCTATGTGGATGACCATTTCCTTCCCCAAAATGTAATGCTTCCATTGACGGCAGACCTGCATAATCGAATATATATTTTTTGTCGTAAGTGGGATACGTTAAAACTATGTCTGAAAGTGTCTCTCTATGGTAAGCCACTGGATGCCCATGTTGAGTAAGAACCACACCAATAGCATAGTAGGAGGCATCTGACTCAATCACAAATGGTTGTTGTAGGTCTGGTAACATGAGCACTCGTCCATAATAGAGGCGATTCTTCAACTCGGAGAACGCTCATTGTTGGGTTTCCAACCAAAATAACTTTTCTTTCTCTCCGCCCTTGGTGACTTTACTTAAAGGCCAAGTGATATGAGAGAACCCCAACACGAATCTATAGTAGAAATTGGCAAGGCCCAAAAAGCTACAGAGCTCTATTAGAGTGGTTGGGACTAGCAAATCTCGAATAACTTGTATCTTGGATGTGTCCACATGTACACCCTGCTCATTAATGATGTACCCCATATATTGAACCTGGGCTAGGCCAAAGGTGCATTTCTCCAAGTTAGCACACATCTTGTGTTGTCAAAGGGTTTGAAGGACCTATCAAATATGGTCGAGGTGATCTTCCCAACTCTGGCTAAAAATTAAGATGTCATTTAAATACATCACTAAAAATGCATTGGTGAAGGGCTGCAAGATGTCATCCATCAGTCTCATGAAGATTGCAGGGCTGTTCGTCAATCTAAACGGCATGACCAACCATTTGAAAAGGCCCTCCTTGGATTTGAAGGTAGTCTTCCACATATCGGAGGGTTCAATAGGCACCTGGTGATAACTTGATTTCAAGTCAATCTTGCTAAAATATTTGGCCCCCTTGAGCTGGTCTAGAAGATCATCAATCCATGGGATTGGATACCTATTCTGAACAATGATCTTGTTCAACGCCCAATAGTCAATACATAGTCGCTAGGTCCCATCCTTCTTCTCTACCAAGACAATCGGGCTCCCACGAGGTAATGAGCCTGGCCTAATGTGCCCTTTCTATAGTAGTTCCTGAATCTTCCTCTTGATCTTATCGTTCTCCATAACATAGCATCAATATATCGGTCCATTGGGCAGCGGCATGCTTGGGGTCAGATCGATGGAGTGCTTGACCTAACAATGCAGAGGTACCGCTATGGGTGAGGTGAAAATATCCTTGTACCCCCCCACGACCTTGTCCATATGTTGCTGCTATGCAGAGGAGCCTTGCCTCGAAGTCATGGCCACAACCTTCTTCTTACCTTAGGGGCTAATCATAAGGAAAACAAATTTCCTGGTCTAGGAAATGATCTTACTGCATTTCTTTGTAGTGATCAAAGAGATGGTGGTAGGTGGGGCTACCTCTGGTATCCTGTCCAAATTATTAACGAAAGTAATAATTACAGAGTGAGATATAGACTCATATACAACATGTCACTTCCACAAGTATGATTGTCCTAAAAATACATCAGAAACTTCAGGAGGAGCAACGTCACACATTACCTCATCCGTGAAGGGCTTGATGTTGTAGGGAAGGCGACACTGCTGGCTGACACGAAGATCTCATCCGTGGTGACGCCACTGAATGATGTATGGTTGTGGATGTGTTGTAGTATTTAGGCCTAGCCGCTTCACGACTTCTACTAAAATAAGGTTCTTTTGGCTCCCATTGTCAATAATGAACTGTAGCAGAGAACCCTTCACCCATATATGTGAGTGGAAGAGGCATTCCCCCCACTCTAGATCTTTAGGATCAATTTTCTGGATCTTTGTGGTGGCCACGGTGGCACTGGGCTTCGCATCAATGATCTGCTTCCCTTTTTCAGTCCCCTAATTGGGTTCTGATTAGAGTCAGAACCTGTGTCTGATTCGAAAGCCTTCATCTTGGCCACCAGTGACTGCTTGGCCTAACGCTCACTTGTATTTTGAGTGGAGCTTTTATGGAACTCACACCATTTTCTCGTGTCATTCTTCATCTTCGTGGTGTTTTTCTTTGCTTGTAGCTTTGGTGACTGTCCTAAGTAGCCCCACCTTGGTTTGGTCCCTTGTTTTATGGTTTGGGGGCACCTTTTCCTTGCTTTGGATTCATAGATTGAAAGTCTTGCTTATTCTGTTTAAACTTATGCTCAATCTTTACAATGTACCGATACGCCATGTCAAGTGAGGGGTATGGAAAGTATTTGTGAACTCTGGCACATCTTGGTCCCTTCCCTGTCATAGCATGGTCCAATTTATGTATTTATCTTCATAGCCCCCGACATGGTAATATTGTTCCTTGATGGCGTCTCAAAAGGAATTCCAAGTGGGTGGAGCTGAAAACAGTGAGGGTTCACTCTCGACCTTTTGTTCACAGTAGGTGTAGTGCTATTTTAATCAATCCTAGTTGACCGATATTGCAACATTTAATTGTCAACCCAGGGTAGGTCTTTCCATTTCAATAGAGTTCGCACTGTTTTTGCCGATACACAACAATGAAGAATGAAAAAAATAGAAAGAACATTGAAAGATTTTGTTGAATCAAATTGCAAAACTCAAATCATTCATGTAGAAATAAAAACACTCCACAAAATTGAAATCACACTTCGCAACTACCAGAGCAAGGGCGCGCCACACAGTAACTAATGATTATACTAGTTGGTCACTATCATTCTGTTAATTAAATCGGTGTAATAGCACAATATAATATGTAATAGAAGCAAATATAATTCACAATTTGTACAGCAACAGCAGAAAACCATATGACAATCAATGAAGCAATAATGTACACTACATCTACTACTGCAGTCCCTGCTAAAGAGGAGGGCCCTTCCTTCCTAGCAGGGGCACAAGAATAACACGATATTAATTAACGAGTTAGATGAAGAGCATTAACAGCATCACCATAGCGATTTAACGTTAAAAATAATTCAAAGTTATAGAAACATAGTAACAGTGCTTTTCTATATGTCGTCCTTGTACATAGGAAATCGAGTTTCTTTTATAATTATTACATGCCCGAAATTAGGAATAGATCAGTCATGAGAATCTCACGATTCTCATGTGATCAAAAATAAAAGTAGTTACAACCTATTTCTAAATACAAAAGCTCTCAAATATATCAGTTAGGATTGCAACCACTTGGGTCTGTTGCTTCTAAAATAAACAATTCCTAATGCCCGTCAACTGTTATGTGGAATAGTACCCACAACTTGCCAGCTCAAGTGCAATAGTATCCTGTGAGTAAATGGTGGTTCAGGATGTAACAACAATCACTAGCAACAACACCCTTGGTGTAACAGCGGTCCTCTATATCAGCGTGTAGTGTAACAGTAGCATGTAACAGCATTCAATGTGTAACAGCAACCTGTAACAGCATGGATTGCTGGCGACAACACCCTTTGTGTAACAGTGGTCCTCTGTATCAGCATGTAGTGTAATATTAGCCTGTAACAACATTCAATGTGTAACAGCAACCTATAACAGCATGTAGGGTGTAACAACAAACTGCTCTACCTTGCTCTGAAATTGATCAGCGATGTTTTTTAACTTCATAACCTTGTTCCCACGAGAAACAACTAAAAAGGAGAAGAACTTCCAAAACACTCCTCCAATGCTCATTCTAGTTACCCATAAAAAGGAATAAAGTATCGTATTATTCAGAAAAATATGGCAAAATAACATAAGAGTGGAATAGGTTGTAAAAGTGAGAAAAACAATGATTAATCATGTAAAGTTTCATGGTCTTGGGGGATATGAGGATCAAAACTAGGGAAAGAAGGTGCACAAAATAGGTAAAAATTCACACTCAACATCTCCCCCCAACTGAAGCAATTGCATTTCCCCGTGCAGAATCTCAGCTTCTCCTACTATACCCACGATGCAAGTCTGTAAAATTGTGAGCACCAGCAGTGTCTTCACCCAGAGCTCTGTACCCTTGAATGGTCATGAACTAACATGGCTAGGATTCTTCTTCATAATCACATAGGTGGTAGTCTAGCCGATACTCTTCTACTGATAACAAATCAAAGAAGATTTAAATATGAGCCTGATCCAAAACGCCCCCAATTTCTGCACGATTCGAGCATACGTGGGCACCCATGTAATTGTAGCCACAAAATTTTTATATGCAAAAGGATACCCTTCTTGCAACTCAGTGCTACAGGCTTCAGTGCGTTTAAGACACCCTGCTAGCGCTCGGCTTTTCATCTCTGCATGCAAATTGAGGAAAATCCTCACAATCCTTTTCCTGTAGATGGTTGATTGTTCCCTGGTCTCTGGAGTGCTCAGGAACAGCTTAAACTCACAGCTGAGTTCATAAACCATCCCTAGTTCTGCTCTAACCCATAATGTTGTCCTTTCTTCATTAATTTCTGTTGAATTCATGGCTAAATGCCATTCAATCCGGTTCCTCATAAACGAAAGAAAGGCCTGCAACTGCAAATCTCCCATATAGGAGAATACACTTGCTACCATTTTCATGTTGGCATACTCACACATGATGTTATGCAAAAATATCCATCAAAGCAAGCTTTGTTCATCAAAATCGCAAGTGTGAAAAATCTCAAGAAAAGTTCGGGTAGAAGAACCCAAATAAGACCAAAATCAACTGAAATAAATAATATCATTCCCAAAGGAACACTGGATACGATGGGGATGACCACCTGCATGCTAGCAGGTTCAGAGCAAGATCATAGAGCTTTGTCTTGTCATTCGTCAAGTCCTAGACCTACCGTTGTGATAGATACAGTTGTTCATCTTTTTTCTTCATGGCTTCCTTGTGCCTCTATGCTTCCCATTCTTCCTTTGCCACTTTTCCCTAAGGGAATACATCATCCTTTTGTGTGCCTTGAGCGAGATCACCCCCTCTTGTAGAGAGAGCGCTTGTTGCTTCCATTTATGTAGATCTGGTAACAACAACATCTTTTTAGAACACCATCCTTCATCAAGATCCATTGTTCTCCCACATGCATTATCAATTGAGGGTGTCATAGCCTCCCGAGGGTGAAACTGCTCCATTTTGGTTGTTGGTTCTTGTGTAACAGCAGCGTCATCAATGGATTTTTTTGTTACAGTTTCCTTTTATCCCTTATCAACTTCCATTCCCACTATTGGTTCTTATGTAATAGCAGTATCATCCACAGTTTTTTGTATATCATTTTTTCCTAGGTAGGCTCATGTCTCCACTACTGGTTCTTGTGTAACAGCAGTGTTAATCACAGGCTCAAGGATGTCAGCTTCTTCTTCCTTTTCTTAGCTGAATTTTGTCTCCAATGCTAGTTCTTGTGTAACAGTGGTGTCAACCAAGGGTCCCATGTATCCACAACCAAATTACTTTCTATGGACTGTGTCGTCTCAGTTGTTGGTTCTTGTGTAACAGAAACGTCCTCTATGGGTTTTCGTCTATCAACCTCCCAGGTTTCAGTTTGTGTTTCCCTCGAGATGGTGTCTATTGCACAAACTCTAAACCTCGCTGTCACTAGCTTCTCAACACAAGCCATGCACACAGCACCCGGAACATCTCCCTTCTCGACCCTATCTATAGCCTTGGCCAAAGTATCTAACCCTAGGGCTCTTGTTTCTGCCTTCCCCTCTGCTAGTTGTTCCCTTATCTCTCTATTCTCTTTTTCTAATTTTTCAATTTTTAATAGCAAGGATTGAGTTTTACTCTCACCAAGTGAGGAAGGTTCCTCCAGTTGAGCCTGCTCCTTGTCCTTCTGCTCTATTGTCTCTTCGTTCTTCTTTGACATGGATGGGGACTCTAGGTGCCCGCTAACCCTTATTCTCTGCTTTGGCCACCTATCACCAATTTTTTTATCGACTGCCCTCTTACCAACCCTTACTTTCAAAGGCTGGGGTTGCTCCTTTATCGCTGCTAAAGCTTCCTCAGACGTCCCAATTTGTCTCTTGCAGGTAGTTCTGGCCTTTTTCCTCATGAATTCCTCCCAACTCCTGCCCTGGCAGTTTAGTGCGTCCAGCAAAATGAGCTTGATGAGGCCATGGTTGGTGACGCATGTTTCTGGATGGGCAGCTGTTTTCATGAACGCGACCATATGCTTGATGTTTCCAAGCAAGAAGTAGGGAAGATTTATCAATTGTCGATGTCGAAGATGTTTTAGCAATGGAAAGTGGTAATTGAACACAATTGTTTCCCTTCCTTCGCAGGTGATGTACTTGATGAGGCAAAGGGAAACATCAGCCCATGGTTGGGGAAGTGACAACCTATCAATTCCCCTCCCTTTATTCACCATTTTCTCCTCCTCTTAGAGGAAATCCCCCTTCAAGGAGCGGTCATTAACTTTCCTGTTAAATTACCTCTTTCATTCCACAAGTAATGTCATCACTTGGGCAATCACCTCCGTTGTAACCTCCAGCTTCAACCCCCTAATATTCATCTGATTTCTCTCTAAATTCTTCGCAAATTCCATGGTGACTCCCCTGTCTGATCCCTCCAGCCCCTAGATGAACTCAAACCAGCCTATGTCCTTAAAAATCTGGCATGCTTCAGGGAAATTCTCAAAAGCCTCTATCGACCCTGGCTCATGCCGAATTGTTGCTCCACCCATCACTACACAAATTCAGTGTTGTTTTCCTTCCTTTTCTCTTCCTTTAGAAGTTCTGGAGTAGTCGGCACACTACTTAGCTGTTATAGCCTATAACTTTTCTTCTCCACTTCCCTGAGCACTCTCAATGGGGATGCAATTCTCCAACACAGCTAAATGGTAGGGTGGTGCAGGTGAGAATTTCAAATTAATATTTACAATCATGATTCATATTGCATAGTAATTTTACCTTATTAATGCTAGGTTATGGGAGGTTTAGTCGAAGGTACACTTCCCTTTTTTGGTATGATCTGTCATTAAGTGACAATGATTACCAGATCACCATGCTTTAATTACGATTTTTTTAAATAATTACAGGTCATGCAAAGGTCATGTTGCAATATGATTTGCTCCCCCCCCCCCAGGCTTAAATGTGATAGCTGACCTAGGCCGTCAAAAGGGAAATTGTATTAAGTTTCCATAATTACCGAATAAAAGCAGATAATGATATTACCTTTGTATGATGTACCTGGGTGACGTGGGGAGAAGTCGTTAGTGGCAAGACAAGCGAACTTAACTCTGGTGACAAGATCCATGATGATGCCTATTTCATGTTGCAATAAATATCTAATTCGAATTATTTCTAAAAGTCATCGGTTGTTACAGGTGTAACAGCCAAGACGACTATTATGTATTATTAATTTTTACAAAAACACAAAGAAAAAGGTCATGTAACAACATTATCATAAAGTATGCTTTGAAATAACAAATGTTATTACAGTGTGTGTAACGACCGCCACAAAGTGGTTTTCAACTACTACATAAATTATCTGTTTGCACCCGGAAAAGGTTTTCACAGCGAGATTGTTTTATTATTTATTTTTTATTTTTTTAAGTTTGAAGGTGTAATAGCTGCCAAGAGTGGTTGATTTTCAGTTGTTACATTTACTAGAAAAATTAGAATTTTTGCAGCACAGGGGGGCTTTCCCCTATTCCTATAATCTGAAGATCCGAATTTGTGACAATGATAATGAATGAATCCCTTGAAGCAGGTTTGTGATATAGCCGAAGAGGTTGCCCATTTGCAAGCAATGGTGTCCTCGCACTATCAATGGTTACCAAATTTACAGTTCCATTGTCAAAGACTCCATTTACCTCATAGGGACCTAGCCATCTGGTGCAGAGCTTACCCTTGAAGTCTTTGAATCTTGAATCATATAAGAGAGCCCAATATCCTTTCTTGAACTTCTTCTTCTTGATGAATTTGTCATGCCATTTAGCTCTTTGTTGCTAGATAATCTTTCTTTGTTGGATAGTAGCTAACCATTTCTCCTCCAATTCATTGAGCTGGTTCAATCTCTACTTTTGTGTTGTAACTAGATCCAAATTTAAATGCAATGTTATTCTCAGTGTCTTGATTTCAAACTCAATAGGGAATAAGGGATTTTTTCCATACACAAGTTCATACGATGAGAATCTCGTGGTATTCCTCTATGTAGTCTTGTATGCCCACGGCACTTCTGGAAGTTTGTCGGCCCAATTCCTTCGGTGACTAGCCACAATCTTGGTAAGGATCCCCTCAATGACTTTGTTAGTGCTTTCCACTTGGACATTTTCTTGTGGATGATAAGGTGTTGTGATTCTATGATGGCTTTTATATTTTTCAACCAACTTCTAGATCATATGGGATGTAAACTAGGGCCCTCCATTTGTGACTATCCCCTTGGGTATATCAAATCGGACAAAGATGTCTTCAAAAAGAAAGTCTGAAACAGACTGCTCCGTGGCTCTGGTTAATGCCTTTACCTCAACCCATTTCGTGGCATAGTCAGTGCAGACCAAAATGTAAGATTTCTATCTAGATGAAGGATTAATTGGTCCCACAAAATCTAGGGCCCATTTCTCAAAAGGTTCTAAGACAATTTGGGGTTGCAACGACATCTCATCTAATTACAGTGGTTGGCCCATCCTTTGGCAACTATCACATCCCTTCACAAACTTCTTGGCATCCTAAAATATTGTTGGCCAATAATACCCTGTCCCAAGGACTTTGTACCCTGTCTGCTTGTTTGTGAAGTGCCCTCCATAAGGTTCCTCATGACAAGCAAACAAAATAACTAATTCAATAAATAATAAAATTAATTTATCCCTTTAACTGATTAATAAACAAATTAATTAATAAATTAACAAAGTAATAAAATAAATAATAATAATAATATAATATTTAAATAAATGAAAAACTAACAGCCGACAACAAAATTTCATATAAAATTTTCTTTAAAAACCTATATATTATAATACCCTAAAATAGAGCTCATGGATAAATCATTAATATCTGAGAATATCTATTCACGCATCCCCTGATGATGGACTTACTTGGTAGTCTGAAATGTTGAGTTTACAAAACTCAATAACAGGCCATTCCTCCTCTTCTAAAACTATCCTCACATGTATGGATTCATTATTGAACAACATCAAGTCCTACCATGGAAGGGACATGATGGATAACGCATCAAAATTCGAGAAATTAAGATTATCCAGAGCTAAACTCGTTTCCAAACTAAATTTTCTTAAAAATTGTAGAGACAACAATCTAATTCCTAAATTTGCTATCTGCAAACATCCTCTTCGCTTGGGCAGAAATCTATCGATTTTCAAAAAACTAAGTGAAACTCTAGTTAGAAATGAAATTAAATGGGTTAGGTCACAATTGGTAAAAACTTCTGAGAAACTTTTGTCTTCTCATCTATACCTTTCCTCATATCTTAGACAAGATCTATGGCAATCCTTGGATAAGCTTACATTTATGAAATCTGATAAATGGTTAACTAAAGACAATAACCAGAAATTAAAGAATCTTTCCAGTTTACAGATATCTAACAGCATTCAGAACCTTAATCTTAATGTTTCCTCCAGTATGCAAACGCAGAAGAATCGGCTTAATGATATCCACCCAAACCCCACATCTCCTGAAAACAACGCAGAAATAAATAGGGCAGTTACAAATAAAGATATGAATAGTGTGTGTATCAGCAACACATAGGGAGATGCTATGGGAGTAAAAATGATGACACAAGATATAAACAAAGTGAATATAAACTCCACCAGAATGCAATCCAACAATGCTAACCCCAATCTTGTTTCATCCGGTTTTCTTGATATAACAGTTCCTTCACAAAAGATAAATTGCGCATTTATTGGGTGTGTAAAGATCAACAATATGAATGATGATGAAATTAGAGCAAACAGCGTGGTAATGGCACATGACAGCATGGACAGAAACGATCTCTCCATCATGCACAGCAACATGCAATCCAGCTCACTAAGTCACTCCAGAATGCATTCAACACAGAATCCTCCACTTGATGTGTTAACAAACAGTCTTATAAACAGCACAACAATGGATGTTAAGGTAATTTTGAATAAAAACTTGGATAAAACCAAGAGCTTGTCAAAAAACAGTCCATCTACTAGCTTAAAAACTCATACCACTCAACACAATCCAAGCAAGACATCGGATAAAGCTCAGGTCATTAACTTATCAAACATCCACCTAGATTATGCAACTAAATCCATCCTGAGAAAAGGTCTAAATTTTTCCATAACCCCGAATAAAATACCTGTGGAGGAAGTCATTAGTAATATTGAAGTAGCTATTAAAACCTAGATATAGCAACAAGTGAAGAAATCGGACAAGATATTCCAAAAATCCTAAGAACCTCTAAACCTACTGCATCTAACGTTTCCGTAGAGGAAAAAAGAGCCTTAAACAACCTCAGAAAAAAATAAAAACATAGTCATCCTAAAGGCTGATAAGGGCAACACAACTATAATTATGAATAGAATCGATTATGACAATAAAATGGAAGAACATCTAAATAACAGTGGATGTTATAAAATCATTAATAAAGATCCCAGTGAGAAAATCATGTGCGAAGTAATTAAGAAAATCAAAGAATCACGCTTGATGATCTCACAAAAAAGAAAATCATCCCCAATAGTTCCATTATTCCTAGAATTTATGGGGCTCCATAAACCTAACATACCTCTAAGACCTATAGTTAATACCATAGGTTCCCCTACTTACCTTCTAGCAAAACACCTGGCCAAAAAACTTAGACCTCTATCTGGTAATACCCTTTGTATATTAAAGACTCTTGTTCTTTTGTTCGATGGATTAATAACATAGAAATGAAATATGAAGATCTAATGGTCAGCTTTGATAATGTATCCCTTTATACCATGATTCCTATTGGTGAAGGAACAAACTCATGGTGTCACTATGGGCTCTCCTCTATCCCCCATAATTGCCAACATCTTTATGGAGCACTTCAAACAAAAGGCTCTTAGGTCATTTCCATACACCCCTGAAGAATGGAAAATATTTGTAGATGACATATTTGCCAAGTGGAGTCATGGGAAAGAAAAACTTGACCTATTCCTCAATCACTTAAATAGCCTCTCTGACCATATAAAATTCACTATTGAAATTGAAAATAACGACCAACTTCCCTTTCTTGATATCCTTCTAACTAAAAGAGATGGGTCTCTTGGTTTCCAAGTCTACAGAAAGAAAACCCATATAGAACGATATCTACATGCAAATTCCCATCACCACCCTAAACAGAAGATTGGCATCATTAGGACCTTAACCACTAAGGCGGCCAGAATATCTGATCCTGACCATTTAAATGATGAACTCAACCATCTTCACAAATTGTTTGAACTAAACGGCTATAATATAAATACCATCGAGAAATCCATGCACCTATCCCTAAACAAGAATAACAAAGATATTAAAGATCAAAATTTATCAACTCCTAAGGTCTCCCTTCCATACATAAAAGGCGCCACAAATAAAATTACTAAAACTCTTAATAAACATAACATTAATGTAGCCTTCACCCTTGCTAACACCATCAGACAATTATTCAACTCAGTCAAGGATCCCATAAATCCTAGCCTTCAAAAAGGTGTTTATGTGATTCCTTGCTCATGCGGTAAGGAATACATAGGTGAAACAGGTAGGTCTCTTAATATTAGAACTAAAGAAAACTGCTGACTTAAGAAGAGAAAGGACCTCAAAGTCAACCTTAGCTAAACATGTTCATTCATCCTCTCATTACATCTGCATGGAAGAAGTCAAACTGGTTAGAAGAGAAGACCACTATCGTTGAATTGAGGCTTCTGTGATCCATATCAAATTTATGAGAGATTCTTTGGCATAAATCACATAAAATTTCATTTGTCGACGCATTTCGAACCAACCAGTGTGGTTCATCATCAAGACAAGTTGAAGGATCAAATCAAGCTTTGCATATTAAATAGTCAGAGCAGAACAACAAACGGCTATATAACGGCTAAATTTGACCAGGAGACATTAAGGGCATGACCTATATTTTAATAATTAAGTTAAATTTAAAAAAGTTAATTAGTTATATTCTTATTTAAAGGGACTATATAAAATAAATTAATTAATTTAAATTAGTAGTTAGTTGAAAAGTGAATAAATGAATTAATTTAATTTAATAGTTAGTTAAAAAATTATTAAATGTACATAGTAATTTATATACATATTAAAGATAAGGGGAATTAATTTATAAATTAATTACAAAAT